>JAUMHP010000031.1:4666182-4676467 GCA_032361065.1 Enteromius trimaculatus | reverse complement strand
GTAACATTTTTCTTAAATATATGCATGCAAGCACACACATATGTAAACAAGTACTTTTCTTATGAATGCAATACACACACACACGCATACAGGAGTATAATATCACTAGTAGATTCACTATTAGTGGAGAGACTGCACAGACACTATGAAAAAGCTATAATTCAAATAAATCTTTGTATGATATACATATATAAAACAGTAATATTGTGAAACATTATTTAAATTAAATATATATATTTTTAATTTGAATATATTTTAAAATGTAATTTATCTCTGTGATGCCATGCTGCATTTTCAGGAGCTATAACTGCAATGTTAAGTGTTAAATGATGCTTAAGAAATCATAATATGTCGATTTGGTGCTCAGGAAACATTTCACATTTCTTTAAATTTTTACTACTAATAATATTAGTATTTATTTATTATTAAACAGTTATGTTGCTTTATTTTGTCGAGCAAACCAAAGATACATTTTTTAAGACTCTTCGATGAATAAAAAGTTCCGAACTATTTCTTTGAAACATTATGTTTTGGATCTATATGTCTATCATGTCCTTTATGAAAATTTGCTGACACCAAACTGTTGAATGGTGTTACACATGTATAAATTTAAGCCTTCATGTTAATTTAATAAATAATTGACATGACATATTAATTTGAGTTAACTATTCAATAATGTGGGAAAGTCTTACAAGCATTTATGAAACCATATTCACCATATTCACCCCATCTACAAGCATTTATGAAACCATATTCACCCCGTCTTTCTGCACCATGCACCATCACCAACCACTTTTGCATCTGAGTGTGTATTCAAGACTTCTTTATCCCTCTGACGCTGACCTTTGTCCTCATACAGGACTGTGTTCCCATGGCCTCTCCTGCATTTCTTCTCTCTCTCTTTGTAAGTATCTTATCTGCGTTTTCTACCCCTTATCAACACTGTTTTACAGATATTTTGAAGAATATTGGTAACCACAAATTAGCTGTAGTGGAAAAAAAATATATAATATGGAAGCCAGTGGGTACCAGGAACCATTTGGTAACCTTCATTCTTTAAACCATCTTCTTTAATGAAAAATTTGGGGGTGATGTTTTTTGTTTACTGGAGGCCACTAGTATGTAATTTCTTTCTTTCTTTCTTTTTTTTACATACCATGATTGTCAGATTTCACGTTCAGTCAGAAAAGCTGCTGTAAAAATAGAGAGGGCAGGGAGTTCTTGCTTTAAAGTAACTTTGATAACCATGACTCCTTCCCACTCTGCAGGACGGTGGCACAAGGGGGCGACGCTGCGCTATAGAAGCAGACCTGAAGATGAAGAAATGAGCTGCCAGCTGTGGGTGGGTTCCTTTGAAACGCTGATAAGTGACTGAGTGCTGAGCATAGGACAATCTGTATGAACCATATCGCCAAACGCTTAGAAAGGTTCGTGAGGGTATTGGGGATCGGACAATGATGGGACTGCCTCAAAATCTGTGCATATATGTGTCTGTGTGTATGTATTTTTGTGAGGTGTGTGTTGTGTAGTATTAAAGATTTGTTTTGTGTACGAATAGTGCCTTTACAGGTATTGACAAACGACCGGGAATAAACCCGACGAAAGGACAAAAAATAAAAATTGAAATGCCTTCTTATGTGGGAACAATGTTACTGATATTTTACCCTCTTTTCACTCTGCCATAATGCTGTATTCCTGTGTCGTTGCAAACTAAATTACTTTTTTTTTTTTAAGTAGAGGTTTTAAATGTTCACACTGCTTTCTTCCATGTAACGGATGAGGACCAAGGACTTTCAAGCTCAAAAAATAAAGAAAAAAATAAGCATCATAAAAAGAGACCATATGACTTGTGTAGTATATTCAAGGTCTTCTGAAGCCTTATGGGTGATTGGTGTGAGGAACAGTCCAGTATCTTTCAATCTTTTGAAGCCACATCTCAAAGCAATTCGTACATATTTTACAAGGTGACTAATACGCATGACCTCACTTTTACAGATTCATCCGCTGTTTTGGTAAATGGCACGTATTTTGTGAGTTGCCAATTTGTATGAATGCCTTGAATGAATGGGTTGTTGACTGGATGGAGACAGATAAACATAAAAGGGCTCTAAGATCCAAAAAGTTTGACCAAGCAGCGGTATTACTGAAATTCGTTGGTCACCTTTTACTTTAATTGGCATCTCTTCCTGACAGCTTTTTTAGTCATTTAGTGAATTCAGCATACAAACATACAGCTTCACAGACCACAGAGAAATCATGTTTGATTTAATCTTTTATTTAAGCAGCACAAAAACGCACTCAATCCAAAGAAAACTTCCAGCAGTTACTTATAGCATACTGCGTGGAAACAAGATCACAATATTACCACCGGCACAAGCTCTCCACGTCACATCCGACACTCTTCCTCCCAGATGAGAGGATGCCGACTGTAGCACTTCTAAACATCGCTCAGGATTGTGCTAAAGAACAGTATGTTATAATATACAGAACATTGTGTTCAGTGATGAGAGGTAAAACGTTAAATGTAGTTTAAAACAGATGCTCAGTAACGGTTATCTGCCTAGTTATATAATTACTGATGCCGGTAACACCTTCGAACACCAACAAGGCGGGAAGAATGCATGGATGGATGCATGCATGCAATACACAAGAAGTTAAGACAAATAAAGTGCCAAAACAGAAATCAAATACTGCAGATTAATTAATAATTCAGAGGTATTGGCTTTTAGCTTTTCTGTCATTGCACTGAATGTTCTACCTTGCTTAAAAACAGTTGGCCAATACCTTTTAATGTCCAAAACATACACCACCTTAACAAAGGACCGAAAAACTCATTTAAAGTACATACTTTTTTTTTTTCTTGCTACGTCCAGATAGCTTTGAAAAAGCTGTAGTGGTTTATATCCCTGTTTTTGAGAACTGTAAGTTTCCGAAAAACAAAAAAAGTAGCTTTCTATTAAAAGTGGTTGTCAAATGTAACTCACAGCACAAATTCAGAAATTAAATATGTTATTGAATAAGTTAAATTACTTTTAACAATTAAGCTTAAATGCGACTAATAAACAACAATCACTAGCTTTAATCCTGTCAGCCAGCCTGGAGTCAGTGCTCCTTAATGTAAGGAAAAAAATACCAGGCACTCGCACAAATTTCCCACAGTTGCGCATCGCAGCCGAAACAGATGAGCTAAAGGCCATCGGACTTCACCCCATTCATGGATGAAAAGGCAAACGCTCATGAGGAAATCAGCTCGGGTTTCTGCTTTAACATCTCTCCTTTCCTTTCTCCTTCCCAAAAAGGTGACCCACCCGAATAAATTGAAATATATAACCAATACTAAAAGCTCTTTGATTAGGGTGACCATGCTGTCTTGGAGGGCGATGCTGCCTCATTCTCCTCTCTGTCGGCCCATGAAGCGGTGCAGCTTTTCACAGTGATCCAGCTTCATGGTCTCTGCCTTCTGCTTCAGCCGCTCATCTCGGTACAGCTGGCCCAGATTAGCTAGATCAGATTCTGAAACAAAACAACAGTTTTAATAATACAGGGGTTTATATTACAAAGTCATAACTTAATATATGAGAAGGCGTTGTACTCTGTTGCTTCTCTTTCCAGCAGCTGCTCTGTAGGTGGTCAATATAGTCGTTCTCAATAGTCTTCTCCATCTCGTCCAGAGCCGCACCGCGGTATTCTTTCTCAAAACTCTTATCTACATAGTATGGCACACCCATGTGCTGGGTTTCTCTGGACACCACTAACCCCATGGACCTGTGAGAGGAGAGGGTATATATCAGGTCTTTTGTTCTGTGGATGTTTTAAATCATGTACCAGGTTGACTTACGGTTTGTAGAAGAGGCTGTAGGGAGGGTTGGTTGCCATCAGCTGAGTGAATACGGATATCAGAATGAGCACTAGCACCGGCAGCAGCTGCAGGAGAGCTGTGAAGTTGTTCTAGATGAAGAGAAACAGGAACAAGTATTGAGACGGACCCTGTTTGCAGTATAGAAGTCCGAAAGAGAATAAAGGTGAGGTCAAATTAGCAATGCAGTGTTGCCAGATATTGCTATTAAAACAAACAAAAAACCCTGAGAAATACCTAAAACCAAACTAAAGGGGGCATATGATGCTGCTAAACAAACATTATGTGTATTTATTGTAATGCAATGTGTTTACGCGGTTTAGTTAAAAAAAAAAACATTATTAGTGTACTTTATGGTAAAAAAAAGCAAGGTGCGCTCTGATTGGCCGAATACCTCAAGCATTTGGCGGAAATGTTACACCCCTTGTCATAACGTGATGCTGCATTAAACACCAAAACAATAAAATGCATTACAAACGAGGCATTTGTTCCATCCAGTAGAGACATATTGTCTTTTTATACATCGCCAAATGTATAAAAATTCCTACTATCAATCTATCATGGCCTCCCAATAATCCCCATCCATTGATTGGCTGTATCTCTCTCTCCTCTCCACCTGTAGCTCGCCGTTGTCCTGTGGCTGCCGTCGCATCATCCAGGAGGACGCTACACACTGGTGGTGGTTGAGGAGAGACCAACCGCCGTACGATTCTAAAGTGCTAAAGATTAAAAATAATTTCTGTTCTTATATCAAAAAACAAGAGCTCACTAAAAAGATTACCATTTATTTTATTTTTATGTATTTATTTAATCCATAAACGTCTGTATTATTTATTTTACAAAAATATAAAAAAAACGGCCTTGCTGCTCAGTAATATTTGAAAACCTTCTGCTAAATCAGCCAACACGAAATCATGCAGACGAGCTCAATACCACATCACATGCAATGTCCTGTGGATCAACTACAAAACATATTTTAAAAAACATCTGGAAAATAATGATTATGATGTGTACACTCGTTTATTCCAGATGTAAGGTTGTAATGTTATAATTTTTTATTTTAAATAATTTTTTTCTTAATCTTAAGTCATTAAATTGGTTTTTCAAAACCATATGAAGCCAACTTGAATGTACAAAAGTACATTTCCGGGGACAGCCCATTTCAGCTCTTAACTTATGTCCTCACCTATAAGATTAAAATCTTCTCACCTGACTGTGGCTCTCCTCCACCTCTTCTTCCCGTCTCTCATATGTACGGCGTCTGCGGGGCTGGTAATAATGAGCGTAAGAAGCTCCTCGGTTGGTGTACACATGAATGTTGCCTGCATAAGGATTTGTTTGTGCTTTAAATGTTTGACAGTAATATTTAACTTGTATTGTATTCATTAAAGAAAAATGATTTCTATAGCTGTAATGCTTTTAATAGAAATTTAGACCTGTAGGAAACCTGCCCCCAAAGAAGATGTTAAAGAGTTCCTCCGGAGAGATGTCAGCCTCAAAGTCTCTGCTGAAGGTGCGGTGGTGTCCATACGCGTGACGGGGCTGGGCTGAAGTATGACTGGATGTCTCTGCAGGTCCCTGGTCCCCACACTGATCATATTGCTGCCTTTTCTCTGGGTTACTGAGCACTGCATATGCATTGCCTATGGCTGAATAGAGAAAAAGAAGATGAATAATATATACTTTATTCAAAATATAAATATACAAATTTGTGATTTGATTAAATAAATGCAGTAAAAATAGTATTATTGCAAACTTTGACAACAATTTAAATGTTTTCTATTTTCATTTGGCAAGCTGTGTTTGCAGTACCATTACTCCAGTTTTTAGGCTCACGTGATCCTTCAGAAATCATCTAATATGCCAGTTTAGTCCTAAACAAATCAATGCTTAAAAAACAGTTGTGCCGCTTAATATTTTTATCTAAAAGTATTTAGTGATCACTTTAATATATCCATTAGTATTAATTTTCATTAAAAGCAGCCAAACTTTTTAGCATAACGTCGTTATAATGGTCATATCAGAGTCATAGTGGTCATATGAGATACCTTTGAAAGCATCGGTCGCACCAGGGGCACAGTTCTTATCCGGGTGGAAGCGTAGTGCCAGCTTCCTATAGGCTTTCTTTAGGTCTTCATCACTGGCATCCTTTGGCACCCCCAGAATCTCATAGAAGTCTCTGCATCTCTTTATCCTGCACAGGTTTAGGAAGCACATAAATGAACAATGACTGAATTCTCATTTTTGGGTGACTACTCCTGTCAGTACCTCAGCACTCCTTGCCGCTGCTCCTCTGTGCACGTCTTTTTGTCATCACTGGATCCCTCTGCTCTCTCTTGCGTACTGGGCCGCTGATGTGGAGACGGGCTGTCCTCATCAGAGGTTCTCCAGCCGGGTGGAGGAGTGAAGGTACGCTCATCTTCAGGAGGAATGCCGCCATTCTTCACAATGGCATCAATCAGTACTAATAAGAGAAATTAGAGATACATGTTGTGGCTATTAAAATTGTCAACCACCTTACAACTAAACCAGTAAGTGGATCGATTGAGTGTTATCCAAACTAGAGTTTAAAACAAAATAATGTGTAGTCTGGAATAAAACAAAGAGACAAACTACAAGTACTTTACGAAAACTCAAAGATAAAAGGAACCATCAACCATGCTGCACAGAAACGGTTTAAATTATTTCAGACTGTGAATCACGCCAGACAGAGTGATCTGGCATTCACTCAAACCAAAGGGGATTTTAGAGCACCTTGTTATCCAAAATATTATATCAAAAAGAGTTGAGCACCTGCTTATGAACTCAAACCTGAACTTTTTAGCCTTAAGTGAAACTTGATTTGTCTACCAGTACACCAACATGCATGATTGACGTTTCTGGTTATAGTTGTTACGGAAAGGATAGACCATCACGAAGAGAAGAGGGAGTCATGATTTATATTGAGGATACTTTTAAATGTTCTGAGGTAAAACTAGATATTGTTGATTTAAAATGTTTGGCGTTAAATGTTCTATTATTCCTAAAAATGTATTTTAATGTTGTGATTTTGTATAATCCACCCTCATATGAAATTTCTTTTTATTATATTTGGAGATTTTAACATTTTTAACAAAACTGGTCAGACAAACGTAGTAAGCAAAAACTGAAATAATTCATAGCAAAACACAAATTTAAGCAGTTAATATAAGATCCAACAGGAATAACACAAACAAGTAAAACTCTTATTGATTTGGCATTTAGAAATAAACCTGAAAGGGTAATAAAATCTTATCTTTTGACTGGTTTGTCCGATCACTACATGATCCTGGTTGTTACGAAGTGCTAAAATGTAGACAAAATAGTGCATCTCCACCATGGTTAAATTCAGATGTTTATCAACTAATGAAAAAGAGAGATTTTGCTTTTGAAAAAGTCGTTGCTTACAAAAACGCACACAGATAAGTAATTAGTGATGCGAGGTGATAAGTGATAAACTGCTTATTTTGAGCAATTGATTACAGAATCAGAAGGAAATAGCCCATTATAATAGTGCATTAATAAACTTTCTAAAAGAGAGGGTATACAAAGGAAAGCATTAGGGGAATTGCGCATAAACAGGAGATTAAGCACTGATACTGAAATTGACAATGAATTTAATAGACATTTTATCCAGTCTGTGGAAGAGCTTGCTACATGTTTTAAACCTATACAATTACCTCAAAATGTAATAAATGGCACACCCTCATCCTTTTATATTTCTGAAGTTGATGAACATAAGATACTTCAAATTATTAATCAACTGAATAAGGATATATTTGGAATGGATATTGCATTAGTAAAAAAAAATATATATATATATATATATATATATATAGTGCTTGTTTGCTAAAGCCCTTGGCAAATCTGGTAAATTTATTAATTAGAGAGAATAAATACCCTTCAAATTGGAAAACTAGTATTACAACCCCAATTTTCAAAGCAGGATCAACTGATGAGGTTCAAAATTATAGACCAATATCTAAAATTCTTTGATACTGTGAATTATGATATTCTCCTACACAAATTACATTTATTTAACTTCTCCCAGTAGGCAATAAACTGATTTAGATCATAATTAGAATCCCAAGATCAATGTGTTTAAATTAATAACAAGAAGGAAATTAATAGGATCAGTTTTACAAAATAATGAGATGGGTCTCTCTCAAGGGTCAATTTTGAGTCCATTGTTGTTTTTAGCAAGCTTAGTTGCAGAAATATTAACACATGAAATGACTGGTGTGTCACAGTGGCTACAGAACAGCTGATTGACTCTGAATTTTACAAAAACAAATGTGTATTTCAATCAGAAAGGAGGAAATTAGTGCTTTTATGATTAACATTAATTAAAAGAAAACAGTTTATTTAGGAGTTATTTTAGATTCTCATTTGAAATTTGATATGCGTGTTAAGAGGGTGGGTAGAACAATCAGAACTAGATTTCACATGATTAGACCATACATATCTCTCAAAGCAGCTAAGTTATACATGCATGCAATGTACTGTCTGGAGTCACGTTTCTCAACTGACTATCAAACCTGTTATGTTCTCTAAATACAAATTTCTAATATGAGTTATATTATCAATACTTCACAAAATAGCGTCACTAAAACATGGAAATAACTTTTACTATACTTTGAACACACAATACAAAAGTGATGTTCTTTATCAGTTATGTTTTGTCAGTGCAAATGTTGACAAATTCTTAAATCATAATATATTCAAACATGAAGTGCATTCACCAAATAAATAAATACAAAAATCTGCTAATATTTTAAAAATTAACTTAGACACAGTTTTCACACACAAGATATTTGTTCTTGTTCTAAGCAATTCCTCAACACTTTTTTTTTTTTACAGAAGAAACAAACGCATACAAATTTGGAACCAAATGTGGGTAAACGATGAGACTTATCATTTTGGGGTGGACTGTCCCTTTAAGATTTTTTTTCTCTTCAGACTTAATCATAACAGAAACGTGTTTCACAAGAGAGACTTGTCATATATATCACATATCAATTTTTTGAGTCACCGGGAGACTCAAACCCACCGCTGACCTGAGGACAGATTATATAACGCACAACAACCAGACGCAGCACTTTCTATTTCAGCGCACTGACCAAACACACCTGATTTGTCAATCAAACCACAACAGCTAGATACAAACCTCTGGCCCGGGTGCTCGGGTATATCTTCTGTGCCTCGTACAACAGCTGCAGGGCTTTCTCTTTGCGTCCTGAGCGCAGACACAGCTTGGCTTTCTCTATCAGCCTGTCAGACTCCTCTCTGTCCATCTCAAACCGTGACATTTTAAACAACAACAACCCAAACCCGCATGAAATGACGTGGCGAAGAACTAACAGAAGTAAATTAATCAAAACAAAGCGTGTTGGACTGCAAAAACGACTCGCAGGGTTGTTGACATGAAGCTAAATCTAGTGCGTTATGCTAATACAACCACAACAATTTAACTTCCGATTTTAGACATCTTCCGCTCTCCTAACGGACACCGCGACTTAGTCGAATAGGAATTTATTATCGAAACAATTCATGTTTGACCTTCTATATTAGGCTTCGTCATTGTAAAATGTGCGAGAAAGACAGAAATGCAGTACTGCTTGTAACCTCCATCGCTAAACGGAAGCGGAAGCGCATGTTGCGCTGAACTACAATCCAGCATTCCTTGCCGTAGATGGCATGATGGCAATACCATAAAAATCCTAGCTGGCACTCGGCGCAAAAAAGGATATTGATTTAAACATTATTTGTTGGATAAACACGCTTTGGTTGAATATCATACAATGGCCACAATGGCGTTGCAAAAGAATTTCAAAAGAGCTCATCAAGAGTCTAATATTAAAAGAACAACAATCCTGTGTCCACTAAATGTCGGCTGTAAGGAGATGCACACAATTTCAAGATGAGACGGCCATTGTCTGTCGTGCAGCTATATCAAAGAGTATAGAAGTACCAAGAGGCGAAACTCTGTACTGATATGGGCAGCAGTCTATAGATGGCGCTGCCGCCATTTTGGACTGCTGAGAGTCGCTATATGCGACAGCGAAACACAAGCAGCTGTACTGCAATAAACTGGATGGAGATTGTCAGTGAAGTGCAGGGAAGACGCGTAGCAAGTAAAGATAACTAGTTAGTAAATTCTTGACACTTCCATTCTACTCCTCTCTTATGTCTTACAATCTCTTTTAGTTTTTTTCTTTCTCACGATCTTTCACTACCACTTCCACTTTATTCTCTATTACTAGAGTTTTGTTGAATATGCGCTCTTGACAGAAATAGTCTCTGTTATAACACAGGTTTTAATGTCTTATTTGATTTTTACCTATACTACTATTTTCAGTTAAATGTGTGTACTTGAAAAGAAACGTCAGAAGCCTTACAATAGATTACAAT
>JAUMHP010000031.1:4619258-4666082 GCA_032361065.1 Enteromius trimaculatus | reverse complement strand
TATATATATAATCTTTGTGTGTGTACCATTTATTTAATGTATTTCTATTTAAATATTAAAACATTGTGAATAAATATATGACTGTGTCTGCTTCTATTAAATCAATACTAAACATCGTATGTGGTACTTTCATGACCTTAAGTTTTTAATTTAACAAGGAAAATGTACAGTAGAACACACATACGGGTAAGTAAACGGTTTGCAGTATTTTTAGCTTTCTGCTTGGTTAATGGTAAGCAGTATGTAGTCAATAGTGGAGAAAATCTTTATATAAAAAAGATAAAATCTTTAATACTTCTCCCGACCTCCTTTGTAACAACTATATTCGGAATATGCTCTGAACATGTAACTCTTTCATTAAACCATATCCCTAAAAACGTGTAATTTGTCACTCTTTCCAGTTCTTGATTATATAATTTTAGCTTTACCTCTCTTGCTTTTTTTTTCTTTGTAAAAAACATTGTTTTGTCAACTGAGAATTTAAAACCCCATTTATATGATTTGTTTTCTTTTTTGCTTTATTGAACCTCATGAAATAACAGAACAGTGAAGAAAAACATATACAAATATATAAATAATACAGGTATTTTAGCAGCAGATAAGAGGTGAAATAATAATACAAAAAATAATTTCAAGTATTTCTAGCACACGGTACAACACCTACAGTGGTATGTATTATTTTACAGCATGAAGTTTTGGAATTATACAGTAAATAAACCAACAGGAATAAAAGAATATAACTTGCAGTGGTAAAGAACACATTTAGACTTTGTAACAAATCATTCCTTCAGGAACAGCTGTCAAGAAGCGGACAGGACACAGGAGGCCTGAGCTCGGACGGGCCAGCCTTGTGCCTGGCGGGCTGACATGGGTGACCCCACCATCCCCCCAGTCTTAGCTCCTTGCGGGGCTGGCAGGCCTTGGTAGCGCCTGGCGCTTTGGCTTAAGGCAGCAGTTTTAGCGTCTTGCGGAACTACTCACCTAGAGATGTGTAAAAATTGTAAATAGTTAGTGTAGTTTTAGTTAGTTAAGTTAGTTAAGTACAGCACCATCCAATCATATTTCTAAAAATGGAGTCACCTAGATCTTCCCAGAGCTCCCTGTCAAGCCTGTCCCACAGGTTCCTGGCACTGCCGCCATAGAGCTTCCTGCCTCTCACAAGAACAATGTTTGTCGAAACAAAAACAAGTGTGTTGTTTCTTCAGGAAAACAATATGATAATCTGGACATTAATCTGGTTTGTATTGAGCACTTCACTAGAAGAGAGTGTTGAGTAATAATAAGGTCTAAAGCCACGCAAGTACAGAAGGTCAGATATGTTGTAATTGCACTCATCCATTTCTAAGCTTTTTTAAAATGCCTGATGGAAATACCAATATTATAAGGTATAGCCTACTGTACATCAGTGGTTTACAGTTGTGGACTCAAAAGTAAATTCTCTCTTAGTTTATGGAGCTCTCACCAAATCTCTGATGATGAACTGAATAAGGTGTGTAGACTAGTACTGAAAACTACTTATGTACAGTCTCAACCTAATAATAAAAGCATGACAGGGTCATCAGGACAATAACACAAATATATCACATCAAATGTGGCCTCTACAGGAACAAACTCATAATAAGACTTGACTCTATATTTCACTTCACAAATACATGGCATTACACATTAAAGCACATTTTTTTAATCTGAAAGAAAAATAACACATCACAGAACACAAAGGTGACATGGTATTTATCAATGAAGGATGTGTCATGTTTAATATATGACAGCATGTCTGATATAGGAGTCATTTAATACACAATGCACCAGTGTATGTCATAAGCATGATATGCGATTTGTACAATGACCATCAGCTAGAGGCACATAAATTCACATTCATTTAATATTATAAATAGAGTATGCATCCTCCAATCTACTTAGTTCACAATGAACTGAGTAAAATCACTGTCCGTCTTTGATGCCCAAAAGGTCTCTGGTAAATTCTTGGTCATCGTTATCCACTATAGTGCTGCGAACTGAAGACATTTGGGGAGAATCTGTATCTGCACAGAAGAGAAGGGAAGTCTTACAGAAGGGCATTCACAGTGTCATATATTAGAATAACTTAAAATGGGAAGCTATTCTCCCGATATCAGTCAAAAAAAGCACATACGTACTGTTTTCTGTGTTTATTGTCCTCACAGAGACAAGAGTGATGCTCTCTTTCTCTGAGTTGCTGGTCATGTTGCTAGAATAAAAATAGTTTTTAGCTTAAGTGAACTTTCAACAGATCTGTTGTTTAAATGCAGTACATGTTATTATATTTTAGTAAATACTTTAGTTTTTAAATTAAATTTGTTATGTGCCATTATTAGAGCAGGCTATATTGATATCATTAACTTTATATAACTTAATTTTTTTTGTCAAGTGATTTTACAAATGTATTAGTCCTCACCTGTCAGAAATCACAGAATCACAATTTTTAATACCTATAAATAACAAAAAGGTCCCACAAATCAAAACAGATCAATGTGTTTATAAAAGTAATCTTAAAAATGACATAATTAGAGAGAAACCCACTCTCATGCTGTTTGGTTTTTCTACACCGTCCCCTGAGGTTGATAGCTGTCACCAAGATCACCATGACAACAATTAAAATGAGTATAAGACTCATCACACCTGTAATTGCAGACAGGAAATATTTTAGCCGAGAAATAATGTGCACCATGAGATTATATCGGTATAAAACCTACCAAAGGCAAGCAAAGTGAGGCCGGTGTCTGGTGCCTGTGAAGGTGTTGCTGTCTCCTCTGACATGTTGATGTTTGAGTTAGCAGTTGTTGAAGTCTTTGGGAGCACAGAAACACCCACTGCACATGAAGCAAACATGTAAAATAGTGTTATGATGTAGTCTCAATTGATACATGCTTTACTGTACTGCACAGCACGACCAGTTCTTCAACACAAAGCTCAAAATAATAAGCCAATGCAATTTTTTCATACATTTTAGATATACAAATAATTAGAAATTTGCATAACGACATAAGAATGACATAGGTATTACAATATGAAGGTGTTTTATGAGAACATTTTCAGTGTCCCACTAATTCAACAGGCTTAAAAAACATAGTAAATGGTGTTTTTTTGAAAATCTAAAAATGCACACAGTTTCCTGTAAGGGGTAGTTTTAGGTGCAGGTCAGTGTAGGGCAATACCACATACAGTCTGTACAGTATAAACATCATTATACCTATGGAGAGTCCCCATAAATCATAAAAACCAACATGTGTGTGTAAAACCTGTTATTTTGGCTGCAGGGGATGAGGTTGAATTTAGAGTTGTTTCAGTGTAGGAGTTTGGTGTGGTTAACGTGAAGTTGGTGATGTTGGACTGTCCTGTAATACACAATTTTATTACTTTATTAACATTTATCGTGTCACCCTCACCTCACATTTTAGAGTTTTACATACAGTAGTAGACAAGCAAGATAAACAATCAACTTGAAGTCAAAGTAAGGAAATTTTAAATCTTCCCCCAATATATTCTCCCACTATGGGAATAGTTAACCCAAAAATGAAAATTTACTCAACCTTAGGCTTATTTTTTTTTAATCCGCACAAACTTGGAGAAATTTAGTATTGCATAAATTACTCACCAACTGACCCTCTGAAGTGGATGGGTGCCGTCAGAATAAGAGTTCAAACAGCAGATAAAAACACTACAGTAATTCTCTAAAAACTCCAGACCATCAGTTAATATCTAGTGACAAGCTGTATTTTTATGAAACAAATAAATCATTGAAGCGTTTTAACTTTAAACCATCGCTTCTGGCCAAAAATGCCAGTCTGTAATCCATAATAATGCACCCTACAATGAAAAAGAATCTCCTGTGTGATCTTCTCACATAAAGACCCACCAATATATTTGTTGAGAACTGTTTCTGTTCACTGGAGAGAGCACATTTTTATTACAGCTAAATGTGATTACAAACACAGCTTTTTACTTCACATCAATTACTTGTGGATTATTTTGATGTTTTCCTCAGCTGTTTGGACTCTCATTCTGACGGCACCCACTGCAGAGGATCCATTGGTGAGCAATTGATACAATGGTAAATTTCTAAAATCTGGTCTGATAAATAAGAAAGAAAATCATTTTCTGGAATGAAGGTGAGTACAGCATTTTTTTATTTTTAGGTGAACTATTCTTTTACCAATGTGTAATAATTACCTGATGTGGTATTCCAAGAGAGGTTGGATCCATCAGTAACGCCTGAGCAAACAAAGGTGCACGTTACTTTATTGTATAGTTACTACACCGTGTATTTACATCAACTGAAATTATACCTGTGTGGTTAAAAGATACAGGGGCTGTGGTTGTGATCACCAAGGTGAGATTGGTCACGCCATTCTCATATTGAGATGATGAAGCGTACGTCACTGCTTCAGTAGTTTGGCCTTCTAAAAAAAAAAGACAGACCTATATTAAGTTTAATTTTCTTAACATTTTAAATAAACACTAAACAAATAAACACTATTTTATTTATCCAAATATTTTTATGGCAAATAATGTTACACTGTTACAGATACATTTAAGGCAGTTATGGCACTACCAGTTGTTAAAAAACGTTTAAATCAACTTTAAAATAGGAAATTCTTATTTAGATATAACGCAATATTATAAAAAATACTCACCAACAGACAACTGAGACATAGTTGTGTTTGGAGGGACCGTAGTTTCAATGTTTGTGTCATTTCCTGTGTAAGTTGCATAGAGAAAAAGATATACTGTGTATATAAAATGGCTACAAAAAATATTTGGGCACAAAAGGCAGACTTTTGGGGACCACCATACATAGAGACTATTGCAATTTAAGCAAGAAAACAATTCTGATCGATCACTTTGACCCCATTTTCCCATGCACTGTTTAACACTTCTCCCATTTTCCTCTTTTATTGCTATTATTTACGATATACTGCTTACATAAAATTGGCTTTCGCTTGACTTACCTGCCGAGATTATGGATGAAGACGCAAACAGGGCAATGAGAAGAAAAAAGAGCTGCTCCATGTCTCAATTCAAATCGGTTTTACTCTCATCCACCAACACGGGACAGGTCGTTTGTATCCCAGATATCAGTAACTAATTACAGCGCTTATAAAAATGAAAAAACAAAGCCGAAAAACTATGGAAATGTTCTTGAGTGAGTGAATTTGGCTGAAGCATTAACCATTATGTCCAAATCTGTTTCCTGCTTGGTATAATAGTAACACACAAGGGAGTGCACGTAGTATTACAAAGCCCTGCTGAGAAGCGTGTGTTTGGGTGTGTGTCAGTGGGCGCTGAGCTCTGGTTTGAGGGAGAAGTGGCTACGGCCCCCTGAGCTTCCTGTGGAAGAATAGCAGGAAACAGGTGGGATGCCCACATGGAAAAAAAGCCCTCATTGACTGAGCCTTTGAAACTTAGAAGTTTATAATAAAACCTGTGGACTTTGCATTTCTTCACATTAATGTTACATGGCATTTTCAGTCTTATTAATTAAGCAGCTGTTGAATAATTGTTGAAAATAAGCTTTCTGTTCTTGAAAGAGAAAAATAATTTTGCACGCAAATTTCCAGTCCAACATTGAAAGGGGAAAGACATTATTAGTTCATGCATATTTTATTCAAGAGTAAAAAAAGTGATTTGTCCCATAGGGCATGCTTACAATATGTGTTTTCATTTAGGAAGTCAAATGCGAAAACTTAGTTCCAGAGAAAATTACAAGAAAAATAGTCACAAATCCATAAAATTCCTTCTTTGAAATAAACCACGTCTGGACCAAACAAGGATCAGAAAACAGTGGAAATGAAAGAACCGTAAGATTAATTGTAAGAATAATAAGAAGATCATCAAGAATCATAATGATAATATAGTTTTCCTCTTCAAAGTGAGACACTGAATTTTCCTCGTGTCCAATTAGTTTACATTTGAATAAACCATGCGATCATGCTTTGGCAGCCTGAATGTTGCTTTTCACTGAGTAATATGTTCATTCACACTACTGAACAACTTCTGTACACCAACTGAACAGAGAGAACGAAACAGAAAGAAAGAACGAAAGATGGCGAAAAAACACCTCGGAAAGAGCGTCCGTGCCTGTACAGCGAAACTATACAAAAAATAAAAATCAACCATAATAAAATGATATCGATGAAAAAAAAAAAAAAAAAAAAAAAAAGAAATTAAATTAAATATAACAAAATAATATCTATTTATAGAGATATAAAAACAAACTAGACCTTTACAAATATAATTTGAAGGGAAATAATTCAAGTCTACTATATTGAAACACATCACAATTATAATTTCACATATCAATAAGGAACTTAATTGCATGCACTGATGCGTTCAGTACCATAGATGCTGTTAAAAATCATTGTCCTCAACCGTTGTTAATAATCGTATATTTAAATATAGTTATATATATTCATATATATATATATATATAATATTTATTTGACTTGCGAAATGTACTATGTGCATTCTCTCTCTTGAGATACAGGCAGGTGAGAAACAATCAGGAAGGTGGCGCCAAAGTTGAGCTCCGACTGCGGTTTTCCTCCGTCTGAGCGGGTTGCTTTGATCGAGAGTCTACTGCAGACAAGCATCACCGCTCTTCTCCTCTACTGCTTCGTGGCATCTTACCAAAAACCAAATCAATAAATAAAAACCCCCAGGTAAGATTGCATCGTAAGTAATAAAATGTACAGGATTCGTCGTTAAATGTCCTTTCTTACAAACATGTTGTTTTTTGTCATTTCAAATTTGTATATTTATTAATACTAGTAGCAAAACATCATCAACAGTGAGATCGTGTCATTATGAGATGGGATCATGAAGAAAAACTCGCAATCAAAAGAGGAAAAAAGTGTGCATGGATCCGGTAAGGGCTCGTCACCCGCACCGATGAACTGGATGGATCAGGCTTAAGAGAGATTTCCTAAACCCCACCCACTTGGCATGTGGGCGGAGCCGGAAAGGAACTGAGACCGGCCTCTCTCTGATAAAGACACTTTCAGCCCTTCACAGGCAAATCACCCCCCACCCCTCCTTCCCATTCGACACTCCCAAAAAAGGCAGAAACTTGCCGTCGGCAAAGTATCCGCTTTCGAAAACTGCAAGCGGCAAACTGACAGCAAGAAAACAGTCAGCCTCTTTTCAGTGAAACGTTAAAGATAGTTTGGTTCTCTAATTGGACATTGGGGCAGGGAGGGATGTGTAGGTGATGTCATTAGGGGTTTGTTGGAAGCAGGAGGCCTTAAATCACGGGTTTGGCGTTGTCCTGCCATGCGTCGTGGCGTGCAGGTGACTGGGCTGCCGTTTCATCACTGGACGTTACTGTTGTCGTCGGTGCCATTGGTCTCGGACATGTTCATCTTGCCCATGGAGTGGCCCACATGGTTGACTCCATCCTTGCGGGGCGGCATGCGCTCGTTGATGCGGTCCAGACCTTTAGCCTCTTCGAAGCTGCTGATCTTGTGCTGTGGAGAGAAGCCACGGATGGCTGCGGAGAGACGGGAAAAGCACACAATGAACAACTAGACTTTTGTTTCTCATCAGCTTCCTGTAATTACATTTGTAATAACGGCACAAGGCCTGTAATGTCTTGCTATTAGAGCATAAACTTAGAACACATAATACCATATAAACTTCAAAAGAATGATTTTTTCATAAGAAAAATAAATAAATAAATACTTTTACTCTGCTTGTATTACAGTACCCACAGTGTAAGATACTTTCAAAAGCAATAAAAAAACTATGAAGGATTTATAACATAAAATTCAATAAAGAAATCAGTTATGGATTTATTAGAGTTTTAAAAATGTAAAAAAAACCTGATTTAAAAAATGAAGTGACAGTAAAATAACGCAGTAATATAAATTATTTTAAATTGACAAATAGACAAAAGTACTATTTAGTACAGTTTTAATCGAGTTACTAATATTATTATAAATAATATAATTATACATAGCAAATTTTACTATATAAAATATAGTAAATAAAAAAAACAAAACTTTTATTTCAATAAAATAATACTTTAAGAACACATTACTAAACACAACTTTTAAAGTCATTGGACAGATGCACATCCTAATCCATTTGCCAACTGCTTTTTTCTATATTTATTTTTATCCAATTGGAAAATGCCAGTAAACCTCAAATTGAATTTTACACACCACTCCAGCCTTAGAGGTTCCTCTGAAATGAAAAATGTTAAGCCATTTCAGAGAAAACATAAATATGGAAATCACCCCACCCTACCAGCTATTTGAACTATTTTAAATATATTTTTTTATTTTTATACAGAGGAAGTAGAAACCAGTGTCCAAACCCCTTGAGTCCATCCATGTGTGTATCACTGAGGTGAGCTGGTCTCAGAAAGCGAGAGGTTGTAGAAGAGGAGCACACTCTGGTTGGCTGAGAGTTCCTGATCGGAGTTAATCACATGCTATGCCCACACTAGAACCATGAGGGCCAGAGGAAAAGCAGCGCCCGACAGAACATATCCAAAAAAATCATGCCTTCAGTTTAGATGCTACCTCAAACCATCATGCAAGTAATAAAAGGCATGTTTCCTTAAAGTCACCACTCCAAAAAGGCACGGCAAATATCTGGTTAAATTACAAGTACTGCAAAAACCCACCCAAAACTCTTAGCCCACATGATTTTTCTCTAAAAATAGCATCTTGTGATGCCTTAGTCACATAATGGCTGTGTCTACAACCTAACAACATTGCACTAGCAGGCAATATATAGAGGCAGAACGGGATCAAGGCAAATCTGAATATGAGGACACTAAAAAGTGTTTTCTGAAGCCGTCATACATTGACGTATCTTCCGATGGCTTCCTGCATACATTTGAGGATTGGCTGTAAGTCAATTAATTTGAATTTTGTATGTTTCAGTGTCTAATTGCACATCAGCTCAGTAGATATCAAGTATTTCAAGTATTGTAGTCATTGCAGGACTCAACAATAAGGATGGAATATATATATTTAATTAATATATATTCAAGTAAAAAAAAAAATGTTGAGTCCAGCATTGAATGTATGCTTGGTTATCTCTAAAGCTCACTCGAATTTGTTTATTTGATGATTTGATGTGATGTTTTGGGCTGTCAAATCCATTTTCGCTGTATGTTTAGTAAAAAGGCAGATGCCTTGTGTTCCAGACACAGCCATAGTGTTAACTAATAAGAAATCCAGACTATGATAGATTACTTGAAAGCTATTTGCAATGTTCCCAGATAAGTGCAGTGCCCATTCATAGTGATCGGTTGCTTCCTGGTTATGTTGCTCTTCTCTAATGTAGTGTGTTAGTTGGTGAACTTCAGAATGTGGTAACCCTGGTGGAAAATCCAGCATACGATGGTATTTGCGTTTTAAAATGTGGTCCCACCTGGCAGGTCCCATGTTAAACAAGAAACAAACCAGATTCCAAACCATCCACCGTTTTCCAAAACACATCTACCATCGTATGTTGGATTATGCCCAGATACATGTCCTGGAATTACCTTCTCCGTCTTCGTCCGTCTCGATGGCTTCAATGGCTTCGATGGTTGCTGGAGGGAGAGGAGGGAGTGTGTTACACCTGAACAAGCCATGCAACAGCAGTAACGCACAGGCAGCAGTTGTGCACAAGCAGCGACGGGTGCCGGGACACATGCACGCCAACCAGACTATGGACCACAAACTGAGACAATACCCTCAACCATTCGCACTTCGCAAGAGACTTCTCCTGCTTTCCACGCTTCCTGTGCTCTAAACACCCTACGGACCTCTCAGAAACTCATTCTCACCCCAGTTTACCAATGACGGGTAAACCGAACCACTAATGTGTCCATGCTTTGGGGGAACCAAAAGAGCAGCACCCCAAAGCTTGGAGTTGTCAGAGGATACAGAAAGAGACAGATGGAGAGACAGGTGGAAAGGACAGGTACAGACATAACAGAGATAGTAGAGGAGGTAATAAAAAGAAGCAAGAGAGAGAGGAGGAAGAGGAGACAGAAGGAGACAAGAACCAGAAGAGGAACACTGCCAGTACTGGATCGTGTGCTCACCACTCTGTAGAGTCTGCTTGCCTCCAGAAAGCACCCCACTGGGGAGCATCCCAGTAGGGGTCAGACCCTTCAGGGTCAACACATTCTCACTCTCCTCTCTGCAAAGACAGCATTGGAACATCAGAAATGATAAAACACACATACTGAAATTACACTAACATTTTAAAGTTTGCAGTCGGTACATTTTTTTGGATGTTTTAGAAAAGAGTCTCTTATGCTTAGCAAGGCTCATTTATTATATCAAAAATACAGTAAATTGTTAAAAATTATTTTTAAAAGTAATTTGAATATAATTTTAAGCACCATTACTCCAGTGTCACACAATCCTTCAGATCAGTCTCAAAAAGCATTTATTTTAATTATTGGAAACAATTGTGGAAATAATTTTGATTTTATGATTCTTTGATGGAGAGAAAGTTCAAAAGAACAGCATGTACTGTATTTAAAATAAAGTCTTTATAAATTGAATTAATTAAGTTCTTTGACTCCAAAGGTTGGCATTTTAGTGTACATATGAAAACTATTATTATACAAACATTATATTCAGTACATAAAAAAAAAAATCAACTGGGGAGTTTGATTTCGAAAGAGAAAAAGTTAATATTTACTGAAATTTACATTATTAGACATTTATCTGCATTCCAAAGGCTGGTAAAAAAGAAGAAAGAAATCCATTAAATCCCTGTGACATCGGTGGTTCAGTTGTAATGTTAGGAAGCTACAAGAATACTTTTTGTGCACAAAAAAAAAAACAAATTACTTTATTCGACAATTTTTCCACTTCTGTATCAGCCTTCGACAAGCGTTCACGAGGGTACTCTTGTGGATTCATAAAATTAAGGCCGAACCACTGATGTCACATGGATTATTTTAAAAACAGCTCTCAGACATCATCAAACATATCTTAATTTTCTTTTCTAAAGATGAAGGTCTTGGCTTTGGAACTACATGAGGGAGAGGAATTAATGAAACAATTTCCATTTTTGGGTGAACTACTGTATCCCTTTAATAAATGTTTTCTTAATAATCTAACTTTTCCTGGGTTCGCAGTATGAATGATCATATAAAAAACAGCTACCCTTATACTTTAGTCTTTCTACATAAAACGTACAGTTTTCGGTTACAACCACAGATGTCCATAGAGACTTCCATGCTATAGCTTTTGAAATACTTTCTTTAAAATACCTTCTGCAGCTTTAAAATACTTTCTTGCATCCAAGTTTGTGTTGCACTGAATATCAGTCATATCTTGCTTTTAAGAAGCCTCTCCTCTATTTATCTGATAAATATCTTTATCAAAAGTGGTCTCATAAGCATGTGACCCAGCTGACCGCAGACTGAATGAATCAGCTGGAGGAAGCCCCATCTGTACCTGAGCACGGAGAACATCTTGGCCATCTTCCCAATGGCACGGATCTTGTTCCTAATCACCTCTTTCCGAGCAGCTGCTGCATTGGCTGTGGGAGTAAAGAAAAAAATCAAGCACTTTCAGTATAACCAGAGGCTAAAAAAACCCCAGAAACTTTTCTTTTCTTACAGAAGTTAAGTGTATTGTGTTGGCGGCAGTTTTGGGAGCAACTAACCTAGAGAAGCGACACTGCTAAATATTTTTTTCCAAGTACAAGCTACTTGTTCACTCACATCGTTACACTGTATAAAGTGTTTAGCATGAATTAGATTCATTCAAACAAAACCCTCATTGTTTTTTGAGTAAACTAAACAATACTGCTAAAAAAAATTATACTACAGCTTGTAGTTTACATTTCTTTAAATTCTAAGTAGCTTGTAACTTGAAAAACTTTGGTTTTAAACTAGTCTCTGCAATACTGGTACATCAGTTACATTAGCGGCAAGCAAAGTCCTAAGTATTAAGATGAAACTACAAGCACAGTATCACAAGAGTGCTACTTAACCGGACATATACTGAAAGAACTATGAGTCATAATTCAGGATGTACCTGATGTCAAAGAAAAGGCCCTTTCTGTCGAGAAATCATAATCATCTTTCATGCTGGGGAACTCATAAATTACATTTATCTTCTACATGCAATATTAAGGACATTGTGGAGCAAATGATTGAAGATGTCCCACCGTCAAAGATCTCATCTCCATCATTCATCAGCTCATCATCGGAACAGATGCTCAACACATTTACCAGCATCTCTGTGACTGCAGGCAAAACAACACCACTTAAGCACAACATATCAAAACATCATTCGGTTGAAGGTATTGGACATTGGCGAAAGCTTTTTAAGATTTTAGCATTAAAGGATTAGTTCACCCTGGAATGAAAATGTTGTTGGTAATTACTCACCCTCAGGTCATTCCAAACCGGTAAAATCTTTTTCATCTTTGAAACATAAATTACAGTATTTTGATTAAATCTGACAGCTTTCTGGCCCTATACAGCAATGTAACCACCATGTTCAATGCCCAGAAAGGTAGTAAGGACATTGTTAAAATAGTCCATGTGATATCAGTGGAAAACAAAAAATGTCAAATAAAGTTGTTATTTCTGTTTTCTGTAGCACTGATGTCACATGGACTATTTTAACTTTATGGGCCTTAAAGGTGTTACTTGCATTGCAGTCTTGTCTATGCAGGGTCAGAAAGCTCTCGGATTTCATCAAAAATATCTTCATTCGTATTCTAAAGATGAACAAAAGGTCGACATGAACAACAGTAATTAACAACAACATTTTCATTTCTGGGTAAACTATCCCTTTAGAATGATAAAATATGCCGATATTTTAATAAAGCAATCTTTTGAACGTTCTAGTTATCAAAGAAAATAAATACAAACATTAACAAGCATACATGTATATATTAGTGCTGTCAAAAGTAGTGCATTAACACATTCAATTGAATTTTATAACTTTATTAAAAAATACCGCAGGAACAGGGCTATGGTTGGCCACCCAACTCACAACTGCTGCTCCTGTCTCTTTTTTTTTTTTAACTAAATTCTGTTTATTTAGACGTGCAGAATGTCTTAATGACTACATCAAACAGGATACTTTTCAGACACGCACTCCACTTTGCCTCAGCACCAGGCACAAATAATGTGAAACTTGATTTCTTCAGACCGTATTTGAGTAAACACTAATTTTCCTCTCCTGTCTGCTGTTATAGTGTGCTAGTAACACATGCTCTTTAATTGCACACACAAATGTATAAAATTTCATATTAAAGCGCAATTATACATGAAAGGTTGTGGCGCAAAACAAATAGGAAAAAAATATACTCTCCTTATGTTGTTTTGTACATGCAGTTGAAGATTATTGAAAATTATTGGAATATAAAAGTATATTTAAAAACTTTAATGTTATGCGGTATTAATTGATCAATTAATTTGTTCTCATAAACAACATAAACATATATATATATATATATGAAATATAGGTACCTTTCTCCCCCACAAATGGCAACGACCAGGTGAAGACATCCATGAAATTTGGCAGCCAGTAAGGATGAGGGGAGCAGTTAAACTGCCGGATGTTCATTACATTGTTCTCATACTTCAGGACGGCAGCTGAGGAAGTGAATAATAAGAAAAAGTGAGCCTCCAGGTTATGAAAATTCGCAAATCAATATGAGATATAATCTCAGGAGAGCTTGGCTTCCTGAGCCTCTGGGTTTGTTTCCTAATCGACTAATTCAAGTGGAATCGTCATCTGTATTTTTGGTTGAAACAGTGTGTGCACACAATAAGATAAAACCCAAGCTAAATGAGCTTTATAAGGAAGAACATGTCAGTCAAACATGGCGGTAATACATCTGGATATACAGTATATCAATTTTGAAAGTGGCTGAACATTCATTTTCACAAAAAGCCTCCACTAGATGGTACTGCTGAGAGGTTGACCCTGTTCCATCAGCGGATGATGAGACCGCATGGACGGAGTCACTCAATCTGATGGTCCTGCAAGGAAAAACAAGACTCACCTTTATTGTTGTAAACATCAAGGTAGTTTGGTGCAGAGAAGATGGTAATTAGGGAAGGGAAGCCAGTGGTCTGACTCTTCCTGTACATCCGGTACCTGTTACAAGAGAGAGAGCAGACAAAAACATTTTCATTTACTTACAACATTGGGAAAACTGTATATGTATGAAGAAAGTGGACCTTTAAATACCTTTAAAAGCAGACCTAAGTACCTAAAGGCTGCATATTAATACACAGAAATGGAAATACAGAGTGAAAGACAGGTAATACATACCCTGCATCTTGTGCTTCGTGTGCTCGAATGATTGATAACAAGTTATTATTCTGTAGGAAGTCACAGACAGCCGGATAACTGCAACACAGAGATTGAGAGAGGGAAAAGAGAATGAGAGAGAAAATAAGAGCCAACATTCTGAAACTGTGGGTGGACGTCTCATTAATGTTGTATTGTTTTTTCAATGCTTTCTTCAGTCAGCCAACCAAAACATTCATGTGTGAATGGAGCATGGGTGCAGTTCAACCTGTGTCCAGCAGGGGCAGTGTGGGCAGGGAAATACAAGAGAGAAATCCTGTTTCTTATTCTATTATCTATTTATTTATTTTACATATTTAAGTTCATATATCTAAAGAATATATATAAAATGCATTTTTCCCACAGTCTCAGTAGATCTAACATGATTTGCATTTTAATGAAATTACTCATTCAAAGTATTGTAATAGCTACTTTATCTCACAATGCTAAATCAATACTTTCATGTCAAAACTTTTTGACTATTAGGGTTTAGACTATTGGGTAAAAAGAAGGTGACTATTCAGAGTACCTCAATTATTTCACTGTTTCCACAGCTTTTTAACAAATGTATTAGTTAATGCTAGTTACTAGGGGTGTTCGGTTCTGGTTTTTTTGGAGTGGACTCTGACTCCCGACTCCCAATTTTGGAGTCGGTGGAATCGACTCCTCGACTCCATTTACTTTGAATTAAAATAGAAATACATTTGAGCCTAGAAAATCACATCAACCACCTGCTGTAAGTACAAACTTAATATTTACACGTGAAGTGTGTTCTGGGAACGAGTGTGTAGTGGCTTTAAATAGGCTGAGTCACTTAAAACGTGTTTTATGTGCTGATCCTGCGTCAGTGAAAACACATGTCATATAGAGACATAACGTCACGTTTATGTAAACATGCATCCTTTTAGGGGCAAACAACAGAAGTTCCTCTATTAAGATTTTTTTTTATTAGATTTACATGGGATATACAAAGTGTTGAACTTGAACACTCGACCCTGGGAGTCGATTCCTGACCTGGAGTCGATTCCGACACTAGGGCTAGTGAGAGTCGAGGAATCGACTCTTTTGGAGTCTACTCCCCATCTCTACTAGTTACATGCTAATGTTAACTAATGGGACCATATTGTGTACTTTTCCGATTGTTTCTTTTCAACCAAATCTAAACTCAGAATGACTATGGAAGTGCTATACACTAAAATAAAAATAAAACCACTGCAAAATCACTGCAATATTGTAATATTTTAACTTCTGTAACCATTGGGTTTTCCTACAGAGATTGTATAAAAATCATCTAAGCCATCACCTAAGCCAAACTGCTACGAGGTGAACCATAATATTACAAGCTTTGATTTATTGCAAGAAAGTATTTAAAAATCGGACAAAAAAGTTCCAGACAAAATTACAGCAGAGTACTTAATGGCTTTGGTGAACATAAAAACATACCTTTATCCACCCATATTCTGAACCTGTAACATTTACTTTATTCTGTCAGACAAGGAGATGTTAGGCAGAATGTTCATGCTGCTCTTTTCCATACAATGAAAACTAACGGAGATGGATGCCGTCAAGCTTCAGTGTGAGATAACGCTAACATATGTTTGCCTACAACCCACAGAGTGTGTAAAGGAGGGTGTGAGCTGCTCTCTCTCGTGTCGTCGGCTAATGAGGGGGCACTGCTGCTTTACCGCAGCTCTCTACCAATCATTTCTTCCTCTGCATCTCTCTTTCTCTCTCGCTATCACTCGCTCCAGTTTGGGAAGAGGAAACGGGTCGTCATGGCAACACCACACTGAAGAGCCCTTGGGGATTGTGGGATAGATCGCGAAGCTGAGTTGCTGCTGCTGGCCGCAGTATAAGCCCTTCACTCACTCCCTCCTTCCATCTCACTCTTTCTGCTGACTACAGTACAATGTAATAGGCTGAAAGGGCATCCCCCCATCTCCTCTTCTGACAGCTTCACCCTAGTCTCGCATGACCAGACGTTTGATCAGCAAAAAATCTGGTCCACTTCCAACTTAATCTTACAAAGAAGCGTCCACTTAGACGAATATGTAATATCTTTACACATTAAAAACCATGGAGGAAAATATGTGAATTGTGAGTATTGTGTGCAGACATAATTCATCCCAACTGACAGCACTTGTGTTGGCGAACCTCCCAAAAAAAAACAGTCAGTACACTAAATATGAATTCAGTGTCAAATATGAATTCAAACTATCTTAAATTCCACGTGTGATTTTCTCTCTGTGCAGGTTCAAGTTTGGCAGGTGTATTCGCTGTGTTAATCAGCAAAAAACTGATTAATAGTGTCTTATATGTGAGCTATGATTTACACATTGCTACACAAACAGTATAAACAGCAGAAACAGCAGAGCTAAATTCAGCAGAGATTTCTCTAATGTGAATGGGAAGTGAATGGAGCAAATCAGTCAAATTTGAAATACTCAGTGTTTCAATAAAGTAACAAGTAGATAGACATAAACAATATGCATGTTAAAGGGGTCATATAAGACGTTACATTCATAGTGAAACATGCTAATTAGCATATTATTAGGAAAGCGATTGGCAAAGATTCATTAAAGACATTATACTGACGGCTTTTGTAGGTGAGGCTGTATCATGAATGATTTGCCTGAACATAACACATTTAGGTAGATCAAGGGCGCGTTCCCTTCAGAACCAAAACTAAGTTAAAGTTAATGGGCCTATTTCACGCTCCGGACGCTTTAAATAGTTGCGTAAAATAACTTCCGCTGTAGCCTGTATGAACGGCAATACTGTAACACGGTTTATTTGTTGTGATCAATTAACAACTCATCATAGATGTTTCATCAAAATACGTTAACCACAGTTTTCCATCATTAATCACCTATGATGAAAACGTTGTCAAGATATTGTAACGCCTATATAATGAACGCACAAGGGATGCTGCTTTATACGCTATTCACATTCAGAAACAATGCAAGAATGACAGACAAACAACACATTAAAGAGCAATAAAATCTGTGTTCAAAAAGTGTTTATGATGCAGTAACAGTACATCGGGCAATAATTAAAACAAATACGGCACTATGAAAAATACCATTAAAACACTGTTTTCGTATCACAGTATTTCTTCAGCAGTAACATAAGCAGCCTTGGGCAGATTCTCAGTTAAAATAATTTATTTCACATTACATAATACCCTACCATATATTCCATTTTACAGCGTATTTTTTTTGTAAGATGTATAAGCTTGCCCGATTTTATTGCTCTATAATGTGATATGCTTGTGTGTTATTCTTGCATTTTTAAGTAAAAAGCTGGTCTGTCTCTGAAGCATTGTAATGTCATTCACCTGGCGCTGCCAATTAAATCATGAAATATACGTCAGAATATCATGACAACATTTGTCCTCATTTCATCAAAAATGATTAATGATGAAAGACTATGGTTAACATTTTAATGAAACATCTAACAACCGTGTGATGTCACACAGTCAGGCGGCTCGATTTGAGAAAGAGGAAAACATTTAAGGAGATTACAAAAAACCCACAGGGTGTATTTATATCATTATAGGGTGGTTGTGTACACAAACTGCCAACACACATTTAATTTCAAACAACTTGTAAAAGTGCATCTGGCATCATATTACCATATTATCATATTATCATATTACAACTATTACAACTATTATCATATTATCATATTACAACTTTTCTGCAATGCCAACGCTACGCATTAGCTAATAAAATAATTCAAAAAATCCAAACTTTAACTTGAAAATGTTAAGTCATTCTTCGGTTGAAACAAAGTACTTTATGATCTTCATTCATGCTTATTTTGTGCTATAACTAGTAAAGAGGAAGAGATGATCCCTTCATGTGCTGCTTAAACTGAGGCGATCTGTGACTACACATTGAAGAGCCACAAAACACTATTTATTGCTGAATTTCTAAAAACATTAAAAAGTTGAGACTTTGTTTCATGCCTAAAGTGACCTGCTCTGTCGGTGTGTTATCAGTTTTTATTTTTCACTGATGATCTGTAGTGTGAGATTGGCATTGCTTGTCGGACATAGCAACAGTAACTGGAGAGGGTCTTTAAGAAGGGTCAATAACATTATGCTTAACTTGTATTGAATATTCTATATGAATACATTTATTTTTTACTATTATCCCATTTATTTTTTATTTATATTAATTTATACATACATTGCCTCATCAATGTTCTAAATATTCTGTCTTCATTTTTGAAAATGCTCTATGGGCACCATGTACATGGCGTCTGCAAGTGCATAAAGGCAATCACATAAACAAACAGAGTGAATGGAGTGAAAGAGGAGTGATTAAACACCAACCTGGTGTTTCAGGGAGGTGGGCAGCTCAAGGAACACTGACAACACAGATTAAAACAAATGGCTTCTGTGCGCCTCGCATAACAGAGATGTGTGTGGGTATGTATCTTCCTAAGTAGAGTCTGCAGCGGCGTGTGTATGTGTGAGAATTCAGCCGTGTCTGTTCTGTAACATGGCTGCCTCTGGATTTATGCATATAACACAGAGACACTAATGAATGCAGGGCTGAAAACCACTGGCCTAAATCTGCAGTTTACACTAAACACAGACAGACAGATAGATAGATAGATACTGTTTGGTTTCAGGAGACTACATGCTAATGCTAATGCTAAAACACAACCATTTATATGCTGAAAAAAAAAAACCAGACCGATTTTCACTCTCGCTTAGAAACAAACTCATTCCACACCAGTGTACTGTCATTCCATCAAATTTTCAACAGTGTGTGAAATATTAAAAGGCTGTTGCTCTATGGAGTCAGAGCATAGGACAGAAAACAACATCAACCCTGAACACCTGGAGAGACCCAACAACCCCCCACCGACCTAGCTGTCCCCACACATGCATACAAACACATATATCCGCCCACATACGTGCATTATATTTCACACAACATCAATGCACACATATGCACATTCATGTCTTCGCGGCAATGGAATTAAGACATAAATACAGAATCTCTCAGAACTATGGGATAAAAAGTTACAATTACCATTTATATTTTTTATTCTGTGGCAGTGATAAAATTCCATAGGTTTTAAATGCCACGTTTAAAATTGACTAAAATCATAATTTTTGTACATTTTGTCCTCCAAATTAAAATCCTAATATCATATTTTTTTATATATATATTTGTTTTTAAACAAACAAAAAATATCTGCCACCACTCAAAAGTTTGGGGACAATATACAATTTTTTTTCCTCATAGAAAGCAAGGATGTGTTAAATTGATCAGAAGTGACAGAAAAGACATTTATAATTTTGGAAAAGATTTATATTTTAAGTATATGCTTAAAAAAGGTATCAGGGTTTCAAATTCCAGAAATATTTTCAACACTGATAAGAATAAGAAATGTTTTTTGAGCAGAAAAATCAGTATATTAGAATGATTTCTCTAAGATCATGTCACACTAAGGGCCATAACCGGTACTTGTGCCCAAAAACTATTTTTAGTGCCCTCAAAAATCACGTGTTTAACTATTTTGTGCTTGAAATGGCTGCATTTGTTGCTAAAAGGAGGCGCTGCAACGAAGTGTGTGGTAGAAATAATTATTTGGAATGCAAGAAGAGCATATTATGCTGTGCTTGGTATAGTGCACTGGTCATTATGCAAATGAAGTGTTGCATCTGTGTTCTTTAATTTGCGCATTGCCAGTAAATCACCTGCAGAAATTTCCAAGCTCATCTGTGCTGTTTTGAAATTGCATTCTCGCGCTCATTTGCCCTGTTTAGCAAAACCTGCCCTAATACTGCTAAAAATGCAGTTTTGCATCACAGGAATACACTTTTATTTAAGAAATTACAATATTTTAAATTATAATAATATTTCACAATATTTATTGTTTTTTATTTCTGCTAATTCATACAGCATTGGTCAGCATAGCAGCCATGCGTAACAGACTTAACTGACCCCAAACACTTCCTTTTAAATGTTTTGTTGTTTCATGAATGGTTTTACTCTTTACATTATGCCGATAATCTCACTATAGGCTATTTAATGGCAGATTCTTTTGACAACTTTTAGTACGACAGCATACTCCCACTCAGATACTCTTAAACACATGAAAACCACCCACCTGTAGAAGTATGAGCATCCTCTGACTGTGTTGTGGCTAAAGTACTCTTGGCTCTTTTCATTGCCGAAGTCCTCCAAGGGATCGGACCACAGCAAATCACACATAGGCCCGAATGCTGGGGGCTCCTTAAACCGGTCCAACTAGGCCACAGAGAGACAAATATAATACCAAATACAGAAATACACACACATATACTGCTTTCTTGTAACCATGCATGAAATCTTTCTCCTCCTACACACAGCGCTGCTGTTCATGCATGGCTTGGCAGTACCTTCTTTATGTCGTCTAAGGTCTGTATTTCTGGGGACAGGCCACCGTGGACACACAGGAACTGCTGGTTCATGAGAGCTGCCAAGGGCAGACAGTCAAATGCACCCATACAGGCATCGTAAACCTGCTCTGAATACTTGATTTTACCTGAAAGACAGTGAAGGAGAAAAACAGCAAGTGAGTGCGAAAGAAAATACGTCATTTTGGTCATACTTCACTTGGGGACCAGTTCTCACTATTAAATAATAGATCATACAAAATTTACATTTTGTAATCATTTACTCACTCTCTTGTTTTTATAAACCTGTATGAGTATCTTTCTTTTGTTAAACACAAAAGAAGATTTTTTGAAGAATTTAGAAAAACCAAACAGTTGTTAGTCCCCGTTGAGTCAATTCTTTCAATTCTTCAAAATCCTTTCAGTAGCACTTCAGAATAGGTGTTTTTGCTCAACTAATGCTTAATTGTGAACAAATTAACCATTAATTAATGCTTAACTAATGCATTATTCTGACCCCCTATTCTGAAGCGCTACTATACTTTCTTTTTTTTTTTTTTTACCTGAAAACCACTTTTAATGTTAATCAACAGGCTGTATTTGCTACTGTACCTTTAAGGCAAAGAAAGCTAAGATGTTGAATATTACTGGTTATTTTCAGCATTATGGTGTACACTGTAGTTGTTATTCCGGTCATATTCTAATGAAATAAAAATTCTGACATCATAGGCATGACTGAGACTGCATTGTTAATATTAAAGCACAATGCATCAGGTTCCAAAGGTTATTTATGTCATTCATTATGACATCATGTTTTTTTAGTTATTTTTCAAAAACAAACTAATATTTGTAGCAAGCAACAGCTATTTTGTTATAACAGCACTTATCATGTTTTTCTTCAGTCTCATTAGATTCCTACTGGGACCGAACTTTAGCGGCCAGCCCCATGTGTCTGAGTGCGTCACAAACACTCACACACAAGATAAACAGGGTCTCCAGACGGAGGAGGGTTTTTTTTCTTTCAGTGTGTCGACGCGTGTCCTATTCTCATTATGTCTCAATACGCCACCTCTCAAAAGCATTTGTAACCATGGAGACAGGTCAGTGGAGTAGACACAGATAGAGTTTGCCGTTAACTCCGCACCTCTCCCTCCCACCTCACCTGTCTCTGCGCTCCGCCGCTCGGCCTCATGGGAAAGCTCCATTCTGAAGCATTACCTCATACTCCACAACCCACCCCTCCTCCACCCCTCCTAACTGCTCTGCGTTATAAACCTCATTCTCTTTAAATGGAAAGATTTGTCCTTTCAGAAACAATAGACATTGTATAAAAATTATCAATAAGAATTGAGGGTTGTGGCAAAACATGGAATACAAAAACAAATAATAGGTATATATATATATATATATATATATATATAAGAAAATTATGTACTATTTTTATATTAAATATATTTATATACATATATACATTTAAATATTTTTTAAACACATACTGTAAGAGCATAAAATATAGCGTAAATCTAACATATACAAAGGAATTTACAAATGTTGAAATTATTAAATATACATACACTACTGTTCTACAGTTTGGGGCTGGTAAATTTTTTGGTCAAAATATAGCAATAACTGTAAAATTATTACAATTCAAAAAATGTGTTTATTTTATTTATTTTAAAAAGTGATTTAAAAAATGATTTGCTGCTGAAACATTTCTTATTTGAAAACGTTGTGTTGCTAATATTATTCAATTAATTATGTAATTAATATATAATTTACATAAAATATATTTCTTTAAAAACATTATGTTGTCTTTACTAACACTTTAGCCCACTTTTAATGAGTAAAAATATTAAAAGTACAAATCACACAAACCCCAAACTTTGGAAATAGTAGACTACTAAAGGAAATTTATTTAGATTTCTTTTGTTATTACAAATTATATTTGCACCCTATTAATACAGCTTTGCAAGCATGACAAGGAGGATACTCACATTCTTGTTTGAAGGTGAAATATTCTGTCAAATGTCTACATTCATGATTTCCTCTCAGTAAAAATAGCGTCTTTGGGTAGAGGATTTTCAGTGACCAGAGGTACAGAACACACTACAGAGAAGGAGACAGAAAAAGAGATGAGCAATACAACCACATCCATGAGATACCTACAAACACCATGCTAATGCAGGCCAGTGCAAGGTCTGTGTAGTGTTAATGATACTCCTCATATTACATTACATATGTTATCACATCTACTGTCAGTCCCCATCACATTCACTGGCTGCCCTCGGACCAAACCATAGATGGGCTTCCACCTCTCCCTTTACTGCAAATACACACACAGTTAAACACAACCGGGAGGACTAACTCATGCTGATCTCATGCTTTAGCAAATAAAGAAGAATTCTTCAGCAAAACATTGGGAGCTGAGTGATTTAATTGAGCAGTCAGTGTTGAGATGTGTTCGCAGAGCTAATCATGGCCTGCAGTCAAATATGGCAGAAATTGGACATGTCAAAGAACACGAACGTCAGAGCACAGTGCTCACAGATGACTGATTCCTCCTCTCTGTTTGAAGCTGGAGGATGATGCCCTGACGTGTGTGACAGAATTGCCCATTCTTGTTATCAAATGAACACTTGAGAGTTACAAGATAACTGGGATTAGACTATTAGCCAATATCTGAGCCTGCTTGGTCAACAGCAAGTGTAGTTTATGCTTTCATGCAAGTTTCATTGAAAATTTAAAATGTAGATTCATTTTTAATGTGCCCCTATTATGCCTTTTAAAGGTTGTTAATATTGCTTTATGAATCTCTTAAAACAGGATAACATGTATTACGACTGAAGCAGTTCGAAGAATCAGTCTGTCTAAACCCCGCCTCTCCGTGAGCCCTCACTGCTGTAATTGGTCAGATGTCGCAGTCATTTATGATTGGTCGCCACTACAGCGTGTGTCGAAAAACGAAACGCCCATTGCCATAACTGAATGACAGCACTGGATACAGGGTCTTCTTCATGTAATTGGAAGTGTAAATTGTACTGTTTGTGGGCCAGCAAGTTGTTTGCGATTATGCAAATATGCAAATACATTACATTATGCAAATATGTTACTTTGTTATGTGTGGCCGTAACAGAAAAAGATTCAAATTGCTGACGACTTGTTTAGGCGAATGTGAGCCGACTATTTTTTTGATAGACAAAAACTTAACTTATCCTGCAATGTCGGCGTCACAACTTTGCTGATAGTTTATGTTCACATACAGCTATATGACACACTGCATGAAAGCTCATACTTGAAAAGCCATAATAGGGGCACTTTAATGAATTCTAAGAGAATTCTAAGAATTTAATAAATGTAGGTATTATTGAGGGAGGACAGTTATGCTTCAGTTGCTACAGAAGACAATGGATGTTTGTTTATGATCGTTAGTCTATTGTTAAATGTTTATTTTATTTTGTATTTTATTTAATTATTATTGGCATCTTATTTTAGTCTTACTTTTTTAGTCTTGCAATGTGGTACTTTATCTTAAAAAAGATGTATTAATGCTGTTTTATGAACACTTATTGAGTAATTAAATAGTAATAAATCTACATTGAATATATTTATTTTAAATCGTACACTAAATACAATTTTAGGTATTAAATTAGGTATTTAGCAAAACGTGATTTTATATGTGATGTTATATTTACCGGCTGTGTCAATAACATCTACACTGATTGGCTTACGTGATGACATGACTTCATGGAACACACGATTGATGCGTGTATCGTGCATTTGCTGCAACTGCGTGGTTCAATTCACGTACTTATCAATATGACAATTACTTTTTGTAAGATTTATTTTTGGCGAAGACATATCAGACATGACAGGAAGTGAAGTGGAAGAGAGAGAGAATGGTGGGATCAGGAAAGGTCCTCAAGTCGCAATTGCGCTGTATGTCGGCACGCTATGGCAAGCCGTTTTAACATTTAACATCTACAAACTGCACTAGTATCTATTTTCATGTTACTATTACTTATTTTTTAGATACTAGTATCTTTTCCATTAAGTACTAGTGCTTATTCTTTAGCTACTAGTGCTTATTCTTTAGCTAGTAGTGTCTTTTGTTAAGTTACTAGTACTTATTCATTAGATACTAGTACTTATTGATCAAATAATAGTACTTATGTATTAGATACTAGTACTTATTTATTAGATACTAGTATTATTCATTAGATACTAGTACTTATTTTAATAGTGACTAGTGGCTATTATATTCTTACTAGAAACAAATGAAAAAAAAATTGGCATTGACTTCTATGGAGATCTATCATTGAGATATTCAGCTATTCAGTTTTGACTAGTACGTATTCCACGTCCGACTAATACTTACAATTTATGTACTAGTAGTTATTTATTAGGTACTAGTATTTATTTATTAGATACTAGTACTTATTCATTAGATAGTAGTGCTTATTTATTAGATATTAGTATTTAAAGAACTCTACTATAGCCATTTGGACTAGTCATAACATAAGACAAGTAGAAAAGCAGATCTGACTAGTGAGATAAGAATTGTCACTAGTAGTAATTACTAAAAAGACTAGTGTGTAATAAATAAGTACTAGTATCTATTACATAGGTGATAGTATCTAATGAATACATACCAGTGTCTAAAAATGAGTACTAGTATCTAATGAATGCTTATAGTAGAATTAAATAGATACTAGTCACTATTGCAATAATTACTAGTCAAAATGAAAAGTTGATGTCAAGAACAAAATAACTACCAGTACCTGTTCATTTGGAGATATCCTCAACCTCACAAAAAACTACTGATAATGCATTTGGAGATATCTTAATACAAACAGATCATTACATAAACATAAGTACCTCTCAACTGTCCAATCAGAGTCGACAAGGCAATACATTAATATGCTTAATTAATTTGATTTAACAGGGCATTGTTTACAATGAAAACACAAGGAAAGATTACAAACCTATTATCTAAAAAAAAAAAGTATACTGACATGTTTTTACTCCAAATTCACTTCATAACATCAGTCAAACATTTGAAATAACTTTATTAGTATATTTTATTAACAATAAACAGAATGAGGCAAAACCCATGTAATTTTATTATAAAGCCTGTCAATTGGCATTGGATTTTAAATATACTTTATTCTTATAAAAATACCAGAGATGTCTTCAAGAACACAGATAAACCCATACTTTGTCGCAATCATTATTAATTTTCTTCATGTTTCATCAGTAAAAGGTCTATCTGCACATTATTCAGCTTGGAGGCTACAGTGTGTAAACAGCTAAAGCTCACTTGTAAAGTTTCTGCGTAAGGGCACCCTACAGCAACGAGAATGAATGAAAAGAAATTACATTAACTCAGTCCTCATTGCTCACAAAACTCTAATTTGGCCAAAAATAATTAAGAACTCTGAGGTTCACATTTGCAAATCAGTTTTTCTCCAGTGTAGAGAGGTGTAACGCCTTATGTCTTTTGATTTGTCTGTAATATTTTTCTTTTTTTTTAGTTTTTCTTTCTTCCTGTGTTCCTTATTTGGTCTCGTTCATGTTTTTGTTAAATTGATTAGTTCACCCACTCCACCTGTGTTCCTCACCTGTTCTGAGTTCTCTGAGGTTTAGAAACCTCACGTCATCACAGCAGGACCGAGCAAGACATGATGATTGATTTTAACAAGTTAATTATGATTTTTAATTAGGAAAGTTATTATTAAGTTATTAATTATGATTCATTTTATACAAGCAAAATGCAGCATACCGATAAGAATGTGAGGATTCACACGAATAGTCACATCACGCAGAGAGCTTGTGTGAATAAAATTCATTTTTAGAATAGTTTCTAACAATGCCTTATTCATGAACGAGTATGCCTTATTCATAACGCCAATGTAGAACAAGCATACATCCAGACAAGATTCTAAATGGTCGTTTTCATATTGGAAAGGTAAGGTGGAGCTGCTTCAGAACAGAGAAAGTGAAACAGAGACAAGCAGTAGCTAGTCCCTTAATTTGTTCATAGTTGTTTATGCATTTTCAGGTACAGTAGTTAGTTTAAAATAAAAATTAGTTTAACCGTTTCACACACATTTTACTTAATAAATTATTCTCTGAAATCTTGGTGATAGTAGTAGTACCCTATTTTTTTTGTCAGAATTTATCATTATAATTAACTCAGCCTGGATTTTCCATCCCCAAAATATATCCCATCTAAATGCAGAAAATGGGATACAAATCGAATGCCCCCCACTTCTCGAACTAAAGTTACACACTTGTGCAGAGCAAACCTGTTTTTTTTTTTTTCATGATTTGTGATTATGTATTTTTTCCAAACAAAAAAAATGTCTGTCTGAAAACTGTAAGGTTTGGATTTTGTGTGCCCTGTACAGTGCATCAATGTAAAACATTCAGCGTCTGCAGCACCAGTGCAATATGCAAAAAAAACCAAAACAAAAACCAAACATGGTAATGTACAAACCTGATATGATATTTATTGTTTTTACTGGATGAAAAGAGAAAAGTAATAGATAATAATATTTGTGTCTCCATTCGACCACTAGAGGTCGCTTGATGACTAACAAGCACGCTAGGCTAGCATGGTTACGAAATTAGTTTACAAAACTGACAAAAATATATTTTCCATGTGTTCGTGTACAAATTAATGTTTCTTTTCTATGTGGTTTCCTTGTTTCTGTTTCCTGTCTAATCTCTCTCCTATAGCCTATGTTGCTAGTTCATTAATATTTAACATACGATTAGCATACTGGGCAGAAATGCAAATGAAAAAGTACTAGTACCTATTAAGTTCAGGATATCTCTGGTCTAAAAAGTTACTAGTAACTAAAAAATTAGAACTAGTTCTATTTTGTCTTAATAAGGACAGTATAATTAAGTACTAGTCACTATTGGAATAAGTACTAGAATCTAATGAAAACGTACTAGTATCTAATGAATAAGTACTATTAACTTTAGAAAAGACACTAGTACCAAAAGAATAAGCACTAGTAGTTAATGAATAAGCACTATAACTTAATGAATAAAAATAAGTACTAGTAACATGGAAATAGATACTAGTGCGGTTTATAGATTAAATGTTAAAACGGCTTGCCATAGGCACATTACCTGCAGGACTATCGACGCCAACTACTAGATGTCATTTTAATAATTTAATCAACTGAATAATGTCTTTAGCTACCAGAGTTTTTAACAACAGTTTCAATCCATTCTGTAGCTTTTCTCTAAAATTATTTGAGAAAAAGCTTAAAGGGTTAGTTCACCCAAAAATGAAAGTTCTGTCATTAATTACTTACCCTCATGCCGTTCCAAACTCAGAAGATCTTCGTTCATTTTCAGAACACAAATTAAGATATTTTTGACAATATCAGAGAGCCATCTGTCCCTTTATACACAACAACACAACTGAAGTGATCACAGATCCAGAAACGTAAAAACACTGGTAAAACATCAGTTTTATGTGACATCAGTGGCACACCTTCAGTTTTGCGACGCTAGGAGAATTTTTTTTTTTTGCGTCAACAGCATACCATTCTTTTCCTGTGACTTACGTCTTCCGCCATTTTAGAGAATATCACAACACAATGCATACGCAAGCTTTAAGCCATTTGACGAAATCAGCCTTGATTTTATGCGGGGGAAAGCGCGCACATGAACGCAATCTGCGGTTGTTTACGCCTAGAGGAAAGTGTACGCACACGTAGGGATGCTAGCTAAAAAGGCAGAAGTCGTAAGTCAGGGGAGAAGAATGGTATGCTGATAATATGCTATTTTTGTTTTCTTTGCACAAAAAAGTATTCTCCTAGTGTTGCAAAACTGAAGTTGTGCCACATGGACTGTTTTAACTGTGTTGTTACTATGTTTTTGGATCTGGGATCATTTCAGTTGTATTGCTGTTTATGGAGGGTCATATGGCTCTCTGATATCATCAAAAATATCTGTGTTCTGAAGATGAACGAAGGTCTTATGGGTTTGGAACATTAGAGTGAGTAATTAATGACAGAATTTTCATTTTTGGTGAACTAACTCTAATGCATATTTAGTCTGGACCTAGTTATGAATCTTTTCATACAAACGAATAATTTCTTTCAACCATAGATGGGTAAATGTATACTGTCACAGTGGAACTTTTCTCTCACCTCGATACTGAAGTAACCCCGGTCCACATAGTCGCCCAGGAAGAGGTATCGTGTCGTGGCTGGAGAGCCTCCCACCTCAAACAGTTTCATCAGGTCAAAAAACTGCCCATGGATGTCACCGCACACTGCATAAAGAAAGAGAAATACAACACTGACTAACTGAGCTGATGCAAACACCCTCAACTGTTTGTTCGATCAAAAAATAATTCATGGCTGATTCATAAAGTCATACTATTAAAATCATACTTTAACTGCAGCTCTGTGCTTGGAGTAATCCCTTAATATCAACCACTAGACTGCTCAAGCCATAACGAACTGATCGAATTGACAATGACAGCTGTGCACATCTGGGAGAGTGAACCTATATGAAACATAGATGGCCTGAAAATCGACGTTAGTCCTTTGCAACATAATTCTCTCTGTGAGAGAGAGAGAGAGAGAGGGGGAGCGAAATGCAAACTCCTGTTGCCATGGAGACATGAATTTGATGAGAATAAAGAATGAAATAAATGAGGAGTTTGCGTTGGCATGGAGATGCTGCCTAAGCGTTTGCCCCAGAGGCCTCTCAGCCTGTAGTGTGTGTGGGTGTGGCCACGGACAGAGAGGGAAACACACGCATTTAAAACCCTCTGAGCTCATGCATCACATAAGAAAACTCAGATATCGAGCCCACATCAGTGACATACAAAGATAGAGGTTGAAATTAGCAAGCGTATTTGTTCCAGCTCTGAGCTGGTGGGAAGGGAAACTAGTTGGGAGAATTTTTTGTCTCTTGAGGAATCTGATTTTACAGCGAAAGGTCCAGATTGTGCGATATGACCTACTGTAAGTGCGTCACCATGCTTGAGACCTGTGAAAAAAATGTGGAGCATCTCACTTCCTGCTTCTCCCACTTTAAAGACACCAAGACATCGCTCGACAAGCACTTTTCCTTCCTGTGTTAACAAACACTTCAGTGTAAAAGTCCGGGGTCCACAAGATTTTTTTTTTGTAATATGCTGATTTGTTGTTCATACACCATTTCTTATTGCAAATGTTGCATGCTCAATAATTTTCCAGGAAGCATGAAACATTTTCTACCTGATTTTCTGATGAATTAATAGTTTTTTGCAACATTATAAGCGTTTTACTGTATATTTTAATCAATTTAATGCATTGTTACTGAATAAAAGTATTAATTTCTGAATTTAATTCAAAATTGAATTAAACTTTATTACAAAAAAACTGATCCTGATGAAACTGTTCTTGAAACTGTCTCTGAACAGTATTTATGTTCTACTGAAACTCAGAAAAGCAAAACATACGGGATATAGAACTGCGCAAAACCCAACAGTCTCTAGGCAAATCACAAATACTTTAAGTTTCAGCAAATGAATTCATATGACTTCATGTGATCTCATTTAATATGACTCATATTACACAGCCACCATGTACAATAGTTGCCCTTTCCCATGAGATTGTCATAGCAAATTTTCTCTTTTTTTTTGTCAAAATACATCATTTTGAAGTAGCCAACTAATCGGTCTTTAGGGAGCCATGTATAACAGGCTGGTTTCAGGTTCACCAGAGCACATTCTGTTTACATATGATGCCTTTAAAAAACAGCCATGTAGAGTACAACAGAATAAAGCAATGCATCTCAAAACGCACCGATGTTGGTGAAAAACGCAAAAATCAATGTGTCATTACCAAATACATCCATCCTGAATATATACGGCTGTAGCTCAGTACAGGGTCAGCACACTAATTAAAGCACCACTGTTAAAAATATAATAAAAAAAATAAGCAAGAAAAATCTCAAATTAATTTTTAGTAATAATTAATATTTTGCATACCAAAACACTTTTGTGACCTATATACCTAAGTGAAATGGCTTCTGGAAGGAGAAAATGTTTAGGACCATGGCCAATTGATTGGATTGTTGTCGTTTGCTAACTGATGCAATCTCATGAGAGTGAAAGGTTGCAAGAAATCATTGTCCTGCCCCTCCAGCCACTGCAGACGCCATCAGAAAAAAAGAGGGGGCGGGGAAGTTAATGTTTCTGATTAAAGATTAAAGGGGCACATGAATTTTTAATGAATAATTATGTGCATGGATAAATAATTCAAATACGAAAAAAAACCAAGAATTGTCCATTTTGATTTCAAAGCAACTTCTAAAAGAGAAATGTATCACCATTTAGGATTACACTAAAACAGACAAAGACTAAAAGCCAAAAAAGTGTCATTCAAACAGAGTATTTTAATCAACTCATTTCTCAAATGTTTGTTTCCTAAACACACCAGCACTTGTTTCTCAAGCTTAATAAATCTATATGTTGTTAACCTCCTTTTCTTATAACGCTAACTCACTAAAGGCACCCAAGCATTCTGTCAGGCTCTACCCAAACATCTCTTTACTTAGAGATCAATACCCAAATCAATAGATCCATTCTCAAATGACCATTCATTTAGCCTTAAGCGTCTCAAGGGAAGCGGCTTAAATTAAGATTCCTCGCATCAAACGAATTAGCAGACTTATCTGGCCCAAATCATAAAGCAGACGCAAGCAGTCCACCGACTCTGACATACATGCAAAATGGGCCATTAACACGAACCATTAACACACATTATAGAGCAAAAGCCCTAGAAGTAATCAAGCACTGCGGCACAGTCAAGAACAACGAAAGCCTTGAGAAGAAATGATGTCGAGAAGGGCTAAAGGGATCGTTTTCTAGAAGGCCGGGGCCACGGGGGTTGCAGTTAGCGCTGTTTCGCTCTCTTTCCATCTGTTGGAGCATAGCTGATGAATGACAGGGAGGTGACAAGTTGAACTCTCCTGTCTGCGTGCTCTCGCTCCTCCACCGACTGGTAAAGAGATTCTTCCGCCCCCTTGTATTCAGCTGCTACCGCTCCAGCCTTCTCAGGCTGTGCTTATTTCCCCCCTTGTACCCTGCCTCCTCTACTACACCCAAGCCATCGATAAAAACGCAGATACATTATGGGAAACGGTGCACGACACCATGCCATTCCGTCTCATAGGAGGCGGGAGATCTAGTGCAGAGGATCATTAAAAACACTAAATGCATTTATTTGGTCCACACTGCTGTTGTTATGCGGAGGGTCTCACAGGAGCAGGACTTCTCCGTGAATACCCAAGTGGGCTCTTTCCCACCGGGCTTCTGGTTTTCTCTTGACGACTTCAAACTTGCTTGTCTGGAAGCTCCGTCGCTGTCTGAAAGTCCCGTTGTTTAAGTCTTTGTAGATATGGATAGGTTTATATAATCCGAATCGGAGGGAGAAAAAAATGCAGATATGCCCAGTCACGTTGCAGAATCAGAGCTGCTTAATGCATGGGCAAATCAGATGCGCCCGGGCTGTGTCAGTAAGCGGCGCTTACTGTATATAAATGAGCAGACCCTGCATATTGAGACATTACATTATGCATGAAGAGGTATATGAATTGTGCATGAAAATGATCCCGGGTCCTGGTGTTAAGTGCTTCTGTTTAAACGAGCCGGCTGCTTTGCTGAGTTGATTTTAACTGTGCTTGAGGAGAAACAGGTATTAAATGTGCAATTAACATGCTTGTTCACATTCTCGGGTCACAAGCCGCCCGAGCGCATGAGGAGAAGAATGTAGATGGAATCCGATGTGTGTCACAGTGACTCCACTGTTACGATCTCCCACGGCGCTCCTCGTCTCTGCGCTCCTGCTTCACTCCTCTTTTCATGTCTTTTATGCTCATCTTCTCTCCTCTGACATCCACCTTTTTTCCTACCCTTCCTGCATCTCCTTTTGTCTCTTCTCATTCTCCAATCTGCTCCTTTTCTGGAATTTAATCTCCTCTCTCAAATCATCTCATGTGTTTGTCTATTTTTTCTCGTATTGTCTTTTCGTCTCCTCTCCTCTTCTGGAATAGAATCTCATATTTTTAACACCTCTACGTTCCTCTGATATTCTTCCTCTCCTTTCACTGTTCATCTCCTATTTCTCCTCACTGTCTCCCCTTACAAATATTAATTTCTTTTTTTCTTCTTTAATTTGATCTCATCACTCCCTTTATCTGCTGCTCTTCTCTCCTCCCTCATATCCTTCAATCTGTTTATTGATTCACCTCTTTTTTTTACCTCCTCTCCTCTCCTCTCCTCTCTTTTGGAGATGAACAGGATCTTTCATCTCTTCCTCTCACTGTTCATCTCCTCTTTTCTCATTTCCATCTGCTCTTCTCCTCCTCTCATCTTCTGTATTCTTATCTTCCCATCTTTACGCTCTCAAATCACCATCTCGTGTTTATCTCCCCCTTTTTCTCTTTTCACCCCTTCTTCTCTTTAAAGAATCTTATCTATTCATCTCCTCCCCTCCTCCTTTTCTTTTACTCCTCATACTGTTTCTTTTTTCCCCTCTCATCTGCATCTTAAGCCTCCTGTTTTTTCCTTTCTTCTTCTCTAACTTGTTTCTCTCACCTTTGATCCTTCCACTTCTCTTTCTGAACTCATGTTCATCTTATTCACCCATCTGTTCATCACTTCTCCTTTTTTCCCCTCCCTGCTAATCTGTCTATCTTCTCCTCTCTTCTTCTTTTTCTCATCTATTCTTCTATATCTACTAACACTCCCATCTGTTCCTCACCTCTTTTCTGTCCCTCTGTCATTTTTTATCTCCTCTTTCTTCTTTCATCTTCTCCTCATCCTCCCATCTGTTCCTTTCCTCCTCCACAACTCATTCTCTCTTACTTCAAACTCTCTTGCTCCTTTTCTGTCTTCTGCTGATCTCCTCTCCTCTCATCCCCTCTCCTCTCATTGTTTCACCTCCTGTTCTTTCTCTTCTTCTTCTTTCTCATAGTCTCTCCATGGGTTTTCTGTTCATCTCCTCTCCTCATCCTTGAGTTTGTTGTTATTCCCTTCTTCCCCCAACTCGTCTGCTCCTTATACCATCTTCTGTTCAACTTCGTCTATTCATTCTCTCACATAATTATTCTCTTCTCTTCTTTCCCTATCTGTTCCACTTATTCTCTCATCTCCTTTCAGCACATCTACTCGTTTTCTCTCCTCATCTTCTCTTCTCCTCTCCTCTTTCCTTTCATCCGGTTTTCTTACCCTCTCATCTGTTTCATTTCATATCTTCCCATCTGTTTATTTCCTATCCTCTCTCATCTTCTCCTTTCACTTTATCATCTGTCCTTTCTCCTCTTTCATCTCATCTCCTCTCCTCTGTTCATTTCTTCTACATCTCACCTTACTCCTCTCATCTCAGTCCATCTCCTCGTTTCTTCCTCCTCTAACTTCATCTGTTCTTTTTCTAATCTCTTTTCTTTCGTCTGATTTCTTATTCTTCCAACTCTTCTCCTTTCACCTTCTCTCCTCTGTTCTTCTACTCATCCCCCTCTTATTCTCCCATTTGTACTTCTCTCTTCTCCTCTCCATTATGTAAGCTGGACTTAATGAGCGAGCAGAACACAGTACAAATCATTCTCAGCATAAATGAATGGGCCTAAACCAGCGCTCTGTGTGTGTGTGTGTACATCTGTGTGATTGTGTAAGCAGTTTTGATTAACAATAGCATGAGGTGATGGCCATACAGCTGGGTGAAGGTAGTGACAAACGGCAGCAGATATATCTTTGTTTGCCATTATGTTGTATCACAAAGGAAGCGGATCTACTGACAATGACGGGTCCTTGTGTACACTGTGCCTCCTGCATATTTCATATCCCTTTGATATTAATAATAGACGATCGGCAGGCATAAACTTCACTTGGCCTAATTTTGGCTGATCTGGGCAAATATTCTGAGCACAGGGACAGACATCACGCAATCAAGCACACACACACACACACACACACACCGTAAACTCTAAACAGTGATAATTGTAAGTATCTCTCTTCATGTGTGGCAGTGACTGTGCAGTGCTGAGTGTGGAGGGGGGAGATGCTTATTCTCACATCACCCACTGCAGGCACACAGGGTGCAAGCAGAACTGGATGATGGGAAGAGATTTAAAGAGAGAGGGAGAGAGAGAATATTGAGCTGTTAGATGCAGATGACTCAGAGGTGTAGGTGTGTTCTGCAGCAGAGAACCACTCTCTCTCTCTCTCTCTTTATCTCTCTCTCGCTCTGTAGGTCGCTCTGATCAACTGATGGATTTTAACAGCTGCACTGTAGCAGACAAATCTAAGTGCACGGTGGAATTGAACTCTTCCTGTGAGACTGTGACTGAACCGGGGTGAACTCAAATGCTTTGTGTCTTAAAAAAACACCAGTGAGTGACTCCTGATGCACCGAAGCCTGTGACTGTGTGACATTTTTGGCTGCCAAAAACGGCCTTTGGTGCAGTGGCTTTAACATAAATCTTTTTACAGCTCACCCATACTGCAAAACACAACTTTTTCATCAGCATTTTTGTCTCGTTGTAAAAAAAAATCCTAATAAATATATAAATATAGTTAGTTGGATGGATTTGCAAACAATTTGAAATTGAGTTTCGTGCTTAAAACTAAAGAAAAATATTTGCCAACAAAGTAGGAAAAATAAAAACCATAACTCAACATATTTTCTTTCAAACTAAACAGTAATACGTATCTTTAACATTTTTCTTCCCAGGTAAATTATCTTGTTTTAAGAATTATTTTATTCTTACACTACAAAAATTACTTCAGCAGTATATTGCAAATTCACTCCTATAGCACACATAAAAATTGAATAAAACTCCACAACAGAATTAAAAATACATCACCAGCGTGAAGGAGATGTACCATCTGGGTGAGCAGAATCACATTACAAAGAAAAATTAATCAAGCTATGTCCATTATCGCTGCGTATTTTTTATTTATTTTTTTGGTGCGGTTACACAAGGGCATGTTTCTTTCAGGAGTAAGCGGCTCATACACGGATGAGACAGCGGAAATCACGGCCAGCTGGTGTGTGGACACACTCCTGCAGATGGACGCGGGTATCAAGTACTCAACTCTATTGATTATCCACAGACACTGATAAAAGTGTAAAAACGCTCAGACGCAGAGACGCACGATCCATCGAATAGACAAAGACATGCTTGATGTGGTACGTACATTAACCAGTTTTAATTTAAAACAATTTTTTCGCCTCATACTTGATGTGATGACAGGTAAGGAGGGAATTAACACACACGTTTCCATGTATACAAGGGATCGAACTTCAAAGTGACAGCTGCCTTCACAGGTAAACTTCATACAGAAACACCTCGAGCACTTGCTCACTTTGCCTCTTTTTGTTTCAGTCGAACTTCCAGTCGGGTGTTTTGGAGTTTATTTTGGTATTTGAAGTCAGGATTGTGCATTCTCTCTCAAGCTCTCGCTGTCTTGCTGCTCTTTAGTCCTGTTTGCTGACGGTATCAAAGCAGGTTGTCACGGATATACAGTTAACACATGCAGACGGCGTCAGATAACAAACTGCATTAGGTACACACACAGATGCTAATGCACAGACGCTCTTTATCGACTAATGTCTGAAAATACATCAGACCCTGCTGCAAAACATGGCACACATAATTACGGAAGCCTGTTTTTGCCACTAAATAAGAAGTAAAACTAGATAATTGTGATTTTTTTTATCTCACAATTTTTCCCGGAATTGCAAATTTACAATCTCATTATTCTTTTTGTTCAGAACTGCATGATATAACCTTGAAATTGCAATTACACGTCGAGATAATAAATGTTTATGTGAGTTTGTATCTCGCAATTCTGACTTTATAACTCACAATTGCAATTTTACATCTCACAATTCTTTTTTTCCAATTCTGAAGGAAAAAAGAGACTATTTTCTAACAGGTGTGAAATCATATCATACTTTACGAATTAAAACGATTCTACAAACTAAAGTCAGCTGTGAGATAGCTACGAACTCGCAACTGTAAGAACATAATCTGTTTTTTCCCTCAGAATTGCAAGAAAAAAAAGAGTTGTGAGATATATAGTAAACTCGCAATTCTGAGGAAAAAAGTCGGAACTGTGCGTTAATTTTTATTCAGTGGCAGAAACGGCCTTCCATGCATAGTCACTCAAATGCATGTCAAGCAAAATCATCCTTTAAGTACTTTGTATATTCAACTGCATACTGTATGTGACGAAAGGGAAGTACCTGTGACAGGTGCCTCTATATCCAGCATGGTTTTCTCCTGGCGTAAGATAGATGCCCCTTCATTTATGATTCGGAGGGCCACGGTCTCCTCCACTCGGCCCTCTTTAGTGAGGTGGGCTTTCAGCAGATCCACCCTTGGTTTTCCCTCGCAGTCAAACACCTCCTTCATGGTGAGGCGGTGACTCAGGGGGAAGGGAACGGCTGAGGAAAACACAAAACAGAAAGAATGCATCAGAACTTGATTGTTATAATCACTTGATAACAGTTATGTTGTATTAATGTAACTCCAGTGGCCAGTTACAACTATTCTCTGGGGATATTGTAACTCATTTCATGGTTTTGATTCTGAGACCCCCCCCACACAAAATATATGTTTACCGATAGTAATACTGCATGCTGGAAAAACACAGAATGAAGTACTTCATCAGTAATCATCATAGTATATCAAATTTGTTGCCTTGAAAAATATTTGAAATGCAATAAAATATAAAAAAAAACACTTGAAATGTTATTTCAAGTAATAAAAGGTTATTTTATTTTTTTTAAATAATGCTCTGTTCTTCAGTGTCACATGATCTTTCAAAAATCATTATAATATGCTAATTTTTTCAATTTTACTTATTATTATCAATTTTAAAAACAGTTGTGCAGAGTAATATTTTGGGGGAAACTATGCAAATTGTTTCCAGGTTTCTTCAATGTATAGAAAGTTCAGAACAACAGTACTTTTTAATTAGATGATAGTTAGAGTAAACCAACCTATAGTTGGCCCATTTTAAAAAAAATAAATGACTAAACATAAATGAAATTAACTTAAATCCTCACATGTTTTTAATCATGTCTGCCTAGCATCATCGTTTGCAATGCAAAATTGGCCTTTTATCACAAAAACAAAGCCAGAACTGCTATGAGTTACTTGACTGACAACTCATAATAACAGCTGCTTATTAAGCTTCCAAAGAGCTGGATGTGAATAATTGATAAAGGTGCCGATTCTCAGCTGTGTGAAAATTCAATTTAGAAATTAGACAGAGAAAACAATATCTGCACCCAAAATTGGGGCAAAGGCAGTTTCTTTCCATTATGACTCACAAATGTGTACACTGATAATGAGGGACTTGGCTCCAGCAAAACATTGGCATGGTGAATTATTTACGAATGTGTGCTAGCGAAGATTCGCCCCACACTGTACAGAAATAATTACTGAGTGCAGTTACAGTGCCATTGAGAAGAAACGCTACACATTGTTCATTGTACGTGATGACACAGTCATCATGCAGGATTTCAGAATAAGACTTCAGAGATATGGGCAATTCTGTGAGAAAAACATGCATTTTGGATTGCTGAGTAGAGGCTAGCAGCAACATACACAGCTCAGACAGAGAGAGAGAGATACAGTAGGGGAACTGGGGAGGGAAGCTCAGGGCAGAGACTCAACGTGATCAACACAAAGCTAAATAATTAATGTTTGACTTGAGGGGGAAAAAGAGAAATCTCATGTTCCTGCTGCTGGGATAATGAGACTAGGCCTAGCATAGGATTTTAACAGCAGTAAAAAAAAACAGCACATTTAAGTGGAGACGGGTACCGAAATAGTGCTAAATTTTAACGGTTCAGCTATCGGTACTAAACTTAATAGAGTGACGAATGCGGAAAGAACCGAATGATCTAAAGCAGTGATTCCCAACTGGTTTGGCCTTGGGACCCACAGTGTCCCATGGTCATAAAGCCGCGACCCACTATATATACAAATATATTTATAGTTAAAAAATTAAAAACAAAGCAAATTTATGCGTGCAACGAACACGGCATAACATCTGGCAGGGCAGGATAGTTCGCTTTTCTCAGGTGAGAGACTTTTTATTTTATAATCAGTTACGAAAATAACAATAGAATAATGTCACTGACATAATAACATCTCATCTGACCTCAGACACTGAATCGGGAAAGCTCGTTTTTACTTAAGTACTTATTAGCATTTGACAGAAGAACGACTTTCATGCACGTCTTTAAAAATAAAAAATCTCGCGTAAGAAAACTTTTATAATTACTTATGCTAGCAGTCTCACAAGGTCTCTTTAAATGAGTATGTTATAATAATGTTAATCATTCAATCAACACACATTTTGGTTACATTAAAAATAGTCAAATAAATATTTAGAGTATTTTTTTCTGCAGTAACTTAAATACATTTTAAACACTAAAAATGCCTTTACAGTCCTGCATTTACAAATAGAGGGATAAGAGTAAACTATGCTTATTAAGAAATAAAGCAGAGATAATAGAAAACAGGGAAAATTAAGATATTAAGCAGAGCTTACCTAAAAATTTATTTTTAGTAATGAAGATGCCAAATTTATTACTTTTAATCCCAAACACAGTTAACTAGCTGATTGTTTAGCTGCATTTTGCATTAAATAGTTAATCTTCTTATAAATATTTTTAATATTAAGAACACAACAAAAAGTACCGATAAGAGTACCGTTAAAATACCAGATCAATAAGTGGTATCGATAAAATCTTAAAGTAAAAAAAGTAGTAATACCGTTAAAATCTTAACGATACCCATCTCTACATTTAAGTGTGTGTCTTCTTGCATTGCTTCTCCATATTTATATATGTTTGGTCTCCTTGGTCATGTGAATGCTCATAATGTGAAACATGTGGTCACCAAAAAGGCCCAATCGCATGGATTTCTATTAAAATGGCTGGATGGCAATTGGCTGAGCAATGTTAAATATTGCCACATATTAATGTTTGGTATGTTGGCTACAGCGCAAGATATATGTGCAAGACATCCTGAAAGCCTATTAATATATGCTGTTAGTCCTTTAGCTACTAGCATGTAAAGCATAAACACATTTTGTTGTAGTTATCACTTATGGAAAGCACCAACGGCAACGTTCACAGCCTTTCTGCGGCTTGTTATCCATTCCAGTCAAAGCAAATGTGTCGATATTTATTTGATATGCACTGATGTACAATGTTTTCATTTCATTCAAATAGAAAGGGGGGACTTGAATTCCTTATATGCAACAAGGTAACATCATTAAAAAATCTAATTAAAATCCCAAATTGCACTGAAATGCTCACAGCCTCTGTAATAGTGCCACTCCTGTTTTGAGATGGAAAATAAATAATACTTGATCTCCAAGATTAATATCTCATGTAGACATTGTTTATCAAAACAGTGAAAGATTATGCTAAATAATTCCTGCATAAGGTAATTAATATTCATAAGACAAGCCGTCACCATTTTGTGAAATCACAAACGGCACAAATCTCTGTATTCTCCAACTGTCCAGACGACACTTTTAAACAAAGCGTTGCTCTGTCTTTTGATTGCAGACTTCGCTATTTTGGGAAAACCGAGGACAATGTAAAACACTACTGAGATCTCTTCTGAAACATCTGAGGAGACGCATGTGAGATAACTAGGGCCTTTTTTCTCTAGATAAAAGCAGAAAAGAAGCAATTTCTTGTAGCTTTGTCATATCTATAAAACAAATCTTAAAAATGAAAAATATTAGTGCCATCAATAGATTGAATTCAGCATGATTTTTCTAATTATAGCTCCTTTTGTAATGACATTTAGGTCATTTAATTTTTTTATTATCAGAAACTGGCAGTACTGATAAATTACTTATCCACTGTTTATTTTTTATTTTGTATTATTTTCTTCAATTAGCAGAATAGGTAGAGTGAAATTAAATTAAATGTTTTACATTGATTTTATATATTAGTTGATCTGATGTGTTTCTTAGGGTTTTAATATTAATATACATTAAATATATTTTCTAATATCATAGATTAAAAATTTTAAATTAGGTTATTGTAAAACGTTAACACTAACTGATTCTAAGGTAGCCTTAACTACTATACTACGTATTTACATTTAAATCAATCAATCAATACAATGCACTTATCGTGTACATGATTTTACATTGTATTTTTATTTAAAAAAATACCTGCATGTATGAACTTAAATCTGTAGTTACAATTATAATTAGACTGTTGGCCAATCCCTTACATCCTAATCCACCCTTAAACCTACCCATATCCCATCTTAATAGCAGCAAACGTGTTTTGCAATACAATATGAACACAACAAGTACATACTGTAGTACTGACACATACATACAGTAGATATTGTAGAGGAATATATATGTGCATACAAAACAACATGTAGATGCCTATTTCTAAAAGTGTTTACTTCACTAATACTAATGCTATCCAGTTTATCATGAGTTAAAATAAACCAATTTCTAGTTTGGTATTGACTTAGGGGCATCTAGCTATTTGATGGGTCCAAAGGAGAGTAAATAAAACAACAGAAAGTCATCTGATTTATGGTTTTTGCTTCTCAATGCGAAGAAGCAAATGTGTGTGAACAGTGACAGCATTTCAACAAATCTTTGGCACTTTTCTGACTCAGTGTGAGAGTCCACCAAAAGACGTCACCGTACAGTCAGACGAAAAGAAAGAGCGAGCGAGCGAGAGAAAGACAGATAGACAACGAAGAACATAATGCCTCTTCCACAAGAACATAATGTCCCTATTTGTCCCCATCTTCGCCTTCTCCCAATACTCTAGAGGGCTGAAATGAGCTCGCGCAGCATCCTGAAAGACAGAAAGATGACGAGATAGACGAGCACTTTATGTACACATGAACAATAATGAGATGCTCCGGAGCACAACATGTGGCCTATCGAAGGGAGAAGAAACTTAATAGGAAGAATAGACAAGAGAGAATCGGGAGAACGTGTGAAATGCCTGATGAACAACAGTCTCAGTAGGGAGGAATGGAGAGCAAATGAATAGAGAGAGAGAGAGCAGTTCAAGGGTGAGATGGAAAACAGCAGCTTGGCTCTTCACTTCACAAGATGTTGGACTGTGGTGCATGTTGCTGAGCAACAGCCGGTGACTACTGAAGTGTGGCCGGTTCAGACACAGTATACACTGTGATTTGGGATTAAATCTCTGATGTGCAGGTCTGCAGCAGCTCTGTCTTTCTCCACACACACCACAAGCGCTCTGAAATATTCTATTCTGCAGGTAATAAGCAGTAAACTACTGTAAGCTTTAGCTAAAGAAAAAAAGGCAAGGCAAGCAGAAAGGAGAACTGTTCTTAATGGGTGTCCCTCAGGGGTGTACAATTTACACATATTTACATATAAATAAAACAAGGTACACCTAGCATACTCATATAGAAGAGCATGTACAAAATGAATCACGGAGGAGCTGCATACAGCAAAATTAACTTGAACTAATTATGATAAAATGCACCGCAGTGTTATTTTGGATACTATTATCATTTTTGAATGTTCGCCTTTATGTATGTCTGTATAGTTTTTATTCATTTTGATCTCTGCTTTAGTTTTTAGTTGGACTAAACGGAAATGAGAAATGTTGCCATGGCAACTAGAGAGGAATTATTTATTTTATTTCAGTTAACATTTATGTCAAGTAACACATACGCTTCTTTACGGTTTAAGTTAAGAGTAATATCCCTGGCACAATGCAATTTTAGATTATGCAGACACGGACCATTCCTTGATCACTGATTCTAAAATATTCTTAAACAATATTTGGTTCTTAGCAATGTGTATTACTAATCCAAATATACGTTTTAATATATTAATGGTAGGAAATGTAAAAAATATCTTCATGGCATATAATCTGTAATCAATTTGCTAATGATTTTCGGCATAAATGAAAAATCAATCATTTTGACCCATACTATGTATTTTTTGCTATTTCTATAAATATACGCGAACGACTTAAGAGTGATTTTGTGGTCTAAGGTCACACACAGACACATGCACGCATATATATAATTTTAATTATATATTATATACATATATTATATTACATTTATATCCATATATTGTAAGTAATTGCTTTACCTTGTAGACGGCTGGTTTGGATCAAAACTCTGTAATGAAGATTTTTTACAACCTCTATGGGAAAAATAGAGATAAGGCTCTAAAAACAAAATTAGCAAGTCTGCTAATAAGCAGGTGGGCACTATTGTACTCTATAGAACTGTTATAGAGCTGTTACACAGACTGCATGTTGCAATTAAATATAAACATTGCTGAAAATCCAAATTTTAAGGCATAGTTTACCCAGAAATGTCAAAACCTCTGTCATTAACGACTCACCCTCATGTTCATCTTCGCAACACAAATTAAGATATTTATGATGAAATTCAGGAGATTTATGACCCTACCTACTGTAGACAGCAATGTAACTACCATGTTCAAGCCCCATAAAGGTAGTAAGGACACCAATAAAATAGTCCATGTGACATCAGTGGTTCAACTGTAATGTTATAAAGCTACTAGAATACGTTCTGCGCTCAAAGAAAACCAAACCAACAATTTTATTCCTTATCTTTTTTGTCACAGTGCGTTGTGAGATTTCAAACTATGCAAATGATACGAACAAAGCTATTTTAATGCTCAAAATTACACAGGATATATGGTGTCTTAAATGCTGTCTATTAAGGCACTAGGCAGCTCAGCCGATATTGAAACACATGCAGAAGTAGCCTAGTTTAGACTCCTTTACTTTCTCACAATGTCATTTAAGCTTCACTTTCATTAGAAGGGAAATCTTGTCTGTGTATCAGCCTCCGTGACTCTACGTTCCACTATGGATGAGTCTATTGTGGTTTCGCTTCATCTTACGTTCATCTTAACAAGCTCTGTTACGGTTGCCTGTCTTCATGACTGTCTTACATTGTGCAATTGACGGCTCTATTACACCGAACAGGTTCTCTCTTCCTCTTTTCTCTCCTCATTTGCTCCTGTGGGAAGCCTCTGGATGCCTGTGACTGACAGTAAACCTTTAGCTGAAACCTGAAGGATGTAAACACAAAACATCCCTCCGGTGTGTCAGACCATAATATGGGAATAACCCCTACTTGTGTGTGGCAGAAAACGCACAATCGTTACGGTTGTCTCTCTTACGCAGTTCAAGCAACACCAACAAGAACACCTGTCAGCGTAACAGTGTCTATGCTTGTCAATGTCCTCATCGTGTTAACAGAAGAGCTTCAGCCTTAGGCCGAGACCGCAAACAACTGTGCTAATGCTACCAGAAATGATGCGTCAAATACATGCCGAACTGTCACTGCATGCAACATATGCGTGACTATTTAAATAAGTCACTGACACAGAATCATTAAAATAATTTGCATATGCTGAAAGAATGAGACTCATAAAATGGACAAAAACCACAAAATACACACACACACTAAATATATATAGGGCATAAAGTACAGGGAAAGTCAAATTCTCTATAAAAATATTTTCAGTATTAAAGTATGTCAAATAGTTAACGTTTAGTTTATTTAAAATAAGTAGACTGGGGACATGACGAAAGGGGACATGCACATGTTAATAAGACATTTAAAACTGTATATATATATATATATATATATATATATATATATATAGATATTAAATATTTAGCAAATGTATGCTGTAAACAGTGAAACTCAATTAAACATATTACTGAGATAGAATATATACAGTATTTTTAACATTGTAAAGTATGTTCTTTGCAAATTTTTATTGAAACATGATAAATTCATGATTCAAATAAATGTGTTATAGATCACAAATTACATTTTTCTTCAAATGTGATGAGTGGAGTTTTTTTTTGGATTAACACAAAATGTAAAAATATACATTTATATAAAGTGTATTTACATATTTGGAAAGTAGCATAACACATATCCTTTACAGAGAATGCAATCCCAAATTGCACTGCAGCAAGCTAAGATAAGTACTAAATACTAAACAGCATTAATAAAATAGTTCCTTGTAATAATTCTACCAAATACATGTTGTGTGCTATGTATTTTTATGCTTATTAGAGTACTAGCTTAGCAACATGCTAACATTACACTGTACTGAATTGAACTGAATTAAATCAGTAATAAGCTTTTATGCATGAGGTTGTCTATGTGGCACTAGGTAGTAAGGCAGGTAAGCAGATTTTGTAATTGAGCTTATATGTTTAGGATTTACAATAAAATGGAATACTTGTATATTTTGCTGGATATTCGAATGTAACAAATTACCAGAAAACAAAAAAAGTGCATACGAATAGGCATACTTCCATACTATATACTGTAGTAGTCAAAAAAAAATTATCGGGGCCACGAATGGGGATTTGCGAATCTCACTCGTAGGTCACTTAACAGCCATGATATGGCAGATGTAATGTATGTCCAAATTTCAATCATACTACTCGTATTCATACTGTCTCATACTACTTTTTTACACAGTCATGCAGTATATTTTCAAACCAAACATAGTACCTACTTAATCTCCTGGTGAACTGAGAGCTTTCATTATTCATTTTGTTACAATAGTTTAATACTTTAATCACTTTTCACCATTACCCTTGTCCATGTTTTGGCCTAACGTAATGTGCACTACAGGCTAACAATTAATCTGTCACCAGCACTCGACAAGCCGTTAACGTCGCACAGCGGATCTTTTATCAGTGTACCATTTTAGGTGTATCAGAGGTGGTGGAAAGCTGTGGAGCTTGTTAAAAAGAACAGAGAGAAGTGGACATGTTGACAGGACATTATTAATAACTGAAGAAACTGGATTACATAACAGCTTCCACAGTGTCTACCACATTAACTCTAGCGGGATCAAGCGCGCGGCGTGAAGCAGCGCAGCTAGGAATCACTTTGGACTAGAGATTCAGACTATCGCCCTCTGGTCCAGGCGCTGTTGTGTCCGACTTCTGTTGTTGTTTAGACTACAAAATATAATACTGATCTGGCAACCAGAAATGGGAGCAATTGCTTTATGAGACTCGACTTAAAACACGAACACTGTTTGTGTCGAAATGTGTCAGTGGTTCCTGCAGCATGCACAAACCTGGACTCTGCCGAGCCCTTACGTGTTTGTGGGCTGTGGCACTGTAGCAGCTTGCAGGCCTGAGCACAACCCATGCATGAAAAGCCAATATGCTGGAGAAGGGAGAGATGAAAGAGATGGAGTTAGTGTGGCTGCCCGGCCCTGCTGACTGGTAATAGAAAGGGGGGCAGGGGAATACAGTATATATATTGGAATAAGATCAACACAGTGCTTCCCTTCACTCAGAAACACGAAGCGCGTATATATTTATTTCCTGGCAAACCGTCAAAATAAAGGCTCCGTGGTTTAATGTTTGAAAATGAACCCACCAACTTTAGTATTGTAATTTTACAATGTAATATAAAATTGATTTTTCTGTATTGTAATCAAAATAATAAGAACTGCATTTTCAGCAAAAATAAATAATTCAGTAAATGCAAAGCATGCACATACACATTTGGATGTTTTGAATGAAAGAGGTATGTGAGCCCAAAAGCATTTCCTACAGTTTTGTAGTTTCAGTTTATTTGAAATAGTTTTTTAATGTAATATTAAAACTGGGTTCTTCGTACGTCGCTAACTACATCCAAGATCAAATGACACATCCAAGATCAAATCTTCGCACTAACTATGAGCTCGCTATTCCGGTTCTCCGAACGCACCTGATGTTGATGATTAGTATAGCTAGATTGAATTGTCTATTATTGTGTGTTGTTTTAAAAGGCGATATGTATAGATAGTAGAAACACTGATCACAACCCCTTCGATTAGTTGACAAAATGGCACAAGAGCAAGCTCATTTTTTTAATTAATTTAGCTTTTATTAGAGGGTTAAGGAGAATTTCAAATTAATAAAGACACAGGGAAACACAGCTAGTGCTGCAAAAGCCAGGAGAGAGGGCTGGCAAAAAGTTTTAGTGCTGCCCAAGTTACATGTTTTTTCCTTGATATAT
>JAUMHP010000031.1:4597983-4609622 GCA_032361065.1 Enteromius trimaculatus | reverse complement strand
ACATACCGCTTAGAATTAAGGCCAAAAAGTTCTATCTTGTTCTCATCAGACCAGAGAATCTTATTTCTCACCATCTTTGAGTCCTTTGTGTGTCCTGCACTGAGGAGAAGCTTCCGTCGGGCCGCTCTGCCATAAAGCCCTGACTGGTGGAGGTCTGCAGTGATGGTTGACTTTCTACAACTTTCTCCCATCTCCCGACTACATCCCTGGAGCTCAGCCACAGTGATCTTTAGGTTCTTCTTTACCTCTCTCACCAAGGCTCTTCTAACTTATATGGGGTGCTGTGTGTTAATTAATGGGGAAAAAATGAACTTAAATGATTTTAGCAAATTGCTGCAATATAACAAAGAGTGAAACATTTAAGGGGGTCTGAATACTTTCCATACCCACTGTATATCAATTTCATAATAATCTTTCTTTCTTTGGTTACTACACAATAATCATATACCAGATCTAAATCCATTCTAGATTTATTTTTCACAAGCAAACATTTCCTGTCAATAAATCTCAATGAATTGCTTATAATTGTCCCTGCAGATTAAACTGGAATACATTAAACTAACAGACTTTATCTTTTTCTGTTTAGTCTGCAATGTATCCAACTGACCACTAGATGGTAATCTTTCATTACAGGTTTTTCTCATCTCTAAATGACTTGAGAACTTTAGATTCCTTCTTCACTACATCATTATGCATCTGTTCTTTGTTTCATAGTCATCTGTGTGGCTGACACTCTCAACATGATGTTTCGCGTTTAGGAATCCAAGACGAGAGCCAAGCATTTTTACATTGTGCTCTAACGGATCTGTCTCATCAGCATCTCCTATGAAAACATTGGTATTTGGCCACACCTGTTCCTCTGATGACGATCCTAGTCATTTGGCTCTAGAGTTCCTCCTCCTCTAATTCACATTTGCTTGCCAGTTCAGATGGAGCTTTATGGTCTCTCTCTCTCGCTCTTGTAGTGCTGGGTCAAAGGCAGAGAGACAGCACAAGTTTTTTTGCTGTCATCCTGTCAGGGTCAGCTTTTCACAGACTACCATATGCTCTTGGATGCAGAGGGAGAGTAAAAGTACTGCATGTACCATAATCTGACACTTTGGATGGAGGAAGGAGGCTTGATACAGCAACAAGGGCTGCACTGCAAATGAAAAAACAGCAACAAATGAACAATTGACACATTAGTGAAACAGATCGTCCAGACTGATGGGAAGCTTGTTGTGCTGAGGCGGCGGTGGGAGGTGAGCATGTAAAGGAGTGCTGGGTTGTGCCTCGGGGCAGAGAGGAGAGAGCGGCACTGCGGTGTTTGTTTGGAAATCTCACACAGCTCGCAACATTCCTGAGCGTCTGCGAAACCGGACATCTTTCTCTCTTCACTCTCTGGCATTTCTTTTTTCGGGCAGTCTTTTGGGGCACTCCTGCGGTGCTAGTCATGTATGCAGCTGGAGTGGGAAGCAGTGGGCACAGTAAAACTAATACCCCCCTCTCCCTCTCTCTCTCTCAGGAAAGTGCCTCTGCCTCGTCTCACGCAGAGCGAACGCAACAAAGATCTGAGTGTGGCCGTAGCCCTGGGGCGAGCGCGCCCACCACGGCCTCTCCTGTGTCACGCATTGCTGCTCCCTACCAGAGCACTCTTTCTCTTTCAGGCAATGTTCAGGCAAACAGGCAGCTCAGTATTTTCTATTTTGCCATTTCTTTTTAGGACACAGCTTTGGTATTTCTTTTAAACATGTAGTTAAAGGAATTTTCTCTCAAAAATGTAAATTGTGCCATCATTTATAACTTATGGGAATTTCTTGCTGCATCTGCTGAACGCAAACAATATTTTTAAAAATTTGGATGACCAAACAGTTTCAAGTCCCCACTGACTTCTATAGTATAGAGAAAAAATATTATGGAAGTCAACTATTTGGTTACCCACACCATACTAGTTGATGGTGATAGCCTTGTGGGCAGGGCGCCGACATATAATGACGTTGCACTATGAGTCCTGACTCAAGGACCTTTCCTGATCCTCCCACCCCCTCTCTGTTTCTCCCACTTTGCATCCTGTTGCTTCTACACTGTCCTATACCAATAAAATAAAATTGCCATCATGCATTACCAAGCAGTTCCTGGATCCCATTGCCTTCCATATTATGGGGGGAAATGCTCTGGAAGTCAGTGACTAACAGCCACTGTTTGATTACTAATATTCTTTAAAATGCATTGGCAAACGGTTTCTGGTCCACATTGACTTTGATAGTATTTTCTGCTATACTACGGAAGTCAATGGCTACCAGCAATTGTTTGGTTACCCACATTCTTCAAAATGCATTACCAAATGGTATTTGGTTACCTCCAGAGTATTTTTCCTCCATACCATGGAAGACAATAAGGACTAAGGACTCAAACATATACTATTCCTTGCCATAATCTCTAATGTGGATACTTCAAATTGTGAAATTAATATAATAATAATAGAAATTAAAAGCATAACATTTAACAGTGCAATTTCATTTATTACCTATTAACATTTATTAACAAGAACCAACACTGAAAATTGCTTAAGTAGTTGTAATTAAAGCTAATTTTAACATTTACTGATACATTTGTGATACACAGTGAATGTTTGTATTTGTGATCTAACGTTAGAAGGATTATTAGTTAATGTTATAACTAACAATAATCTGAATTTATTGTGGGTTTTGTGTTTTGCTATAGATTGTTTTTTTTTCCTTTGTCAGTTGTAAATGTATCACTTATATACTTATAAAGTTCTGCCACTGTTTAGTACAAGTTAAAAAATTAAAATTTCTACTTTTAAAAAGTGAATTCGGAAAGTGTAATCCTAATATTGATTTGAATATAATTAAGTAAAGTGGATTTCCTGAGGAAAATTGTTCTGTTGAGAGATAAACAAGAATTTTAGATTACATATTGATAGATGATGCATCATGCTGTATCAGCTATCAGATTTCTGTGAAATTCACTGCTTTCAGAGAGTAGAGTCCTGGTGCAAAGATCATTACTTAACTACCACATGTGTAAGTCAGCACTGCATTAAAATTCTTCAAACATTTTATTTTCATTTTTCTTCTGTCTACAGATTTCTGCGATTTATTCAGCTTAAACCACTTAACATACCGTCTCTAATCAAAATGTGTTTTGTACAGCAGCCTTAGGTGTTTAATATGCTGGAAAATTGATAGTTAAATAAATATACTGGGTTCAATACAAATCTATATACAGCACATATGGCAAAATGTTGATTCCTTTATAATTTTAAATGGTGAGGATTAAAAAGGAGAAATATGAAGGTTATAATATTGTTAAAGCATTTTATTACCTTTTTCTGCGTGTACATATTCTGTCATTAATTACATTATTTGAGATTGATTGAATAATCTTTTTTTTGTCTTTTTAGTGCAGGGGTCATCAAACTTGAATAAAATAATCTTGTATTTTTTTAATGATTTTTTGATGGTAAATTTATGTTAACATACATATTCCATAAGTAAAATATGTTTTACAAAGAGCCTCACTGTTCACAAACATTTTTGCTCTTTTTTTTAAAGAAAAAGAGACAACGGATGTGTATATGGATGTCAGAACTTCTGATCATTCTTGTTCTTTCATGTTTGTTTTGTGCAGTAACTGGTAGTAAAGAGGAAGATATGACCTGTTCATGTGCCGATTGAAATGAGGTGCTACGGGATCTGACGTGACACATTAAAATGCAATAGAATTATTGTTTGCCATTCAAATTATTGTTTGCATTTCTTAAAAATTACACAATTTCATAGCAAACGTAACCTGCTCTGCCTTGCCAGCACATTGTCAGTGTCCATCTTGCTCTCTGATGTATTTGAGTGAGAACATTGCTGAGTGAGAACATTGCTGTGTCTGAAATTGCCCCATTCTCTTATATAGTGTGCCAGTTGAAGAGAAAGTAGTGGACATGATCAAGTGCATTCAATCAATCCAAGGGGCTAATCAGTCTGTGGCTCGATCCGAACGGCACCAACGGGAACCGTCTCCCGAGTATTAGTTCTGCCCGGACCTTTTTAACCCACGTATCCGGAACCGAATTCAGCTCCAGGTGTTCCTCATTTCATATACTATAAATACTTACCTCAGAAACTGGTTCATCACAAAGTCTTGTTTGCCAGTTCGACAATTTCCAAGCGTTTCTTCAAACTTCAAACTGTTGGATTTACTGTGTATGACCCTGTATCGACTACAGAAGCCTTAACGAGATAACAGTAAAGTATAGATACCCCTTACCAATGGTTCCCTCAGCCCTGGAAGCTCTTTGGTAGGCTCGATATTTTACCAAGCTGGACATACGTAGCGCTTATAATTTGATTCGGATTAGAGAGGGTGATGAGTGGAAGACAGCCTTCTCCACCACGTCCGGCCACTATGAGTACCAGATAATGCCCTTTGGACTTTCCAATATCCCCTCGGTCTTTCAGGCCTTTGTTAATGACATCTTCAGAGATCTCCTCAATCAATACCTCATAGTTTACATTGACGATATACTAATATACTCCAACGACTACTCTTCACACATCCATCACGTCCGAACCGTTCTCCAGCGCCTAATCGCCCACCAACTTTATGCCAGGCTCCAGAATTGCGAGTTTCATCAGAGCAAGGTCGCTTTCCTCGGATACATCATTAGCCATGATGGTGTCATAATGGACGATCAAAAGGTTCAGGCTGTAGTTAACTGGCCACAACCCAAAACACTAAAGGACATGCAATGATTCCTGGGCATTGCAAATTTCTACCGTCGTTTCATTCGGGGTTTCAGCCAGGTAGCATTTCCACTTACTGCCATGACTCGCAAGGGGCCGCTCACTCTCCGCTAGACACCTGAGGCCCTGAAGGCATTTCAAGAACTCAAAGAAAGTTTCACCTCACCCCCGATCATCAGACACCCAGCAAGGAATTTTACCTCGGGACTGCCAAGAGCTTGAACGCTTGACAAGCCCGCTGGTCGTTGTTTTTCACTCGACCCTAACCCTAACCCTATTTTGCATTCACGGGAGCCCATCACAGCCCCCAAAACCAGAACCTATTCTCCCAGCCTCCATACTCATCACTCACGTGCGCTGGGACAAGCTCATGCCACTGACCCTCCACCTACCGACTGCCCTGAAGGGCGTCTGTATGTACCAGAACCTCTCCGGGATTGTTTACTTCATCTTATTCAGGATACTCCAAGTTCTGGCCACCCAGGTATAACAGCCACTGCCGACCTTCTCATAAATCGTTTCTGGTGGTCTACCCTCAACCACGACATACGTCTGTTCATCCAGACCTGCGCTACCTGCAACACGGTCAAGTCCATCCATCAGTGCCTTGCTGGACTCCTACAGCCTCTGCCTATATCCGAACGGCCCTGGTCTTACATTGAAGTGGACTTTGTAACCTATCTGCCCCCTTCCAACCACTTTACCACAAAACTTACCATACAGATTCTCAAAGGCCTGCTTCGTCCCGCTCACAAAACTGCCCACAGCCTGGGAGACCGCTGAAGTTGTGGTGGATCAGGTCTTCAGGTACTACTGCATCCCCAATGACATTGTAACCAACCTGGGTCCCCAGTTTACCTCACGGGTATGGCATTCTTTTTGTACTAAGCTCAATATAAATGTCAGTTTAACCTCTGGTTACCATCCCCAGTCGAACGGCCAAGCAGAACGACTTAACCAAGAGTTGACCAGGTTCCTCAGTACTTATTGCCACCAAAACCAGAGCGATTGGAGTGACCCCACACAGCTCCCTGCAGTAAAAACCTGGCTATAACGCATCGAGGAGACATGGAATGCAGCGCACGTGCATCTGGCGTGAGCCATACGCCAGGAAAGGGAGCAAGCCAATCGTCAACGACGACCAGGTCCAACCTATGAACCTGGACAGTGGGTATGGCTTTCCACCATAGATCTCCACCTCCGTCAACCCTGCAAAAAGCTGAATCCGAGGTATGTGGGTCCCTTCAAGATTCTTATACAAATCACCCCAGTATCCTATCGATTAGAGTTACCTAATACTTACCGTATCTCTCCTACTTTTCATATGTCACTCCTCAAACCCGCTGGTGAACTGGGAGGTTCGAGGGACCAGGACGAGGTTGCGGCTACCAACATCCCTTCCCTTATCATAGATGGCAGGATTCACGGAGCCAGGATCGTATCATCCAGTATCTCATAGACTCTGAAGGATTCGGACCAGAGGAATGATCCTGGATAAACGCCCAGGACATTCTGGATCCAGCTCTGATCGAAGGATTTCATCAAGGTCATCCAGAGAGGCCCAGACCCCGTCCATGGGGAAGACTCCGGCGCCGAAACGGAACCCGCCAAAACAGAACTCGCTTCAGGAGCCGCTTGCAGGGGGTCTCTGTTACAAATCACACCTCTGTGGCTCGATCCGAACCATATCCCGAGTATTAGTTCCGCCCGGACCTTTTTAACCCACGTACCACGTTCCTCATTTCACATATTATAAATACTTACCTCAGAGACTTCGAAGTCTTGTTTGCCAATGCAACAATTCCAAGCGTTTCTTGAAACTTCTGTTGGATTAACTGTGTCTGACCTGTTTCATCGATCACGATTCCTGCTGCCTGCCCCGAACTCTGCCTGGACTATAACTTTGATTTGGATATCCTGTGAAAGCCCTGTTGTTTGTGTACGGGCCTTGCCTGCCTGTTTTGAATTAAAAGCCTTGCATATGGATCCGAATGTCTCTGACAGTCATTATAGTACCCCTTTGTTTGAGACTGAGAACCATTTAATTCTCAGATTGTCTGTTTATACAGTTGTTTCATATTCCTGTTCACATTTGTAGCAGCAAATGTAGTTTTGTATGATTTCGTTGACAAAAGGAGTTGAAGAGTTTAAAAAATGAATATTATACCCACCCTCAAGCCAGCTTTTTAATTTAATTTGTTTATTATTATTATTAGGATTAACCCCTTGAGATGTACCATCTCGTTTTCGAAGGGGTCCTAGGTGTATGTATGTAATTTGTGAATAGAAACGGTGAAGGGTTGGATATAAAGCAAGAAGAAACTGGTTTTTACTTTTGCTTACAATGTCAGTTTCTTATCCTGACAATTCCACAGAAATGCTGAGGTCAAGCTTGGAATGCTATAAAGTCTCAGGGTCAGTCTCATGCAATTAATCAAAAATGTTGAATGGTTTCAACACTTAATGATTTTGGAGGGAGTTAATTCAGGGTTAGTTGAAACTAATAATGGAGAAAAGAACATTTCTGTCAAGTCTCATGATTTCATCAGCTTACTGTCATTCTGTTACTTTAATTACATCATCACGATTAGTTAATAGTAATTCACTCACTTCTTAGATTTACTCCTTTCTGAAGCTGCCTCACAACTGTTCCTTAAAAGTATTCCTGAATCCTGAAACATATAAACACATACACACTGGTTTCCATGTTTTATGGGGTTTCTCCAGACGTTGCAGTACAACCTGTAGGCTATTTTTCTATCCCTTAGATTTTCTAAAAAAGAGAATTCTGTGTGATTTATTAGCTTGATTCCTCATGGGAGCCAATAAATAAATAAATAAATAAAGTCCCCACAAGGTCAGAAAATACTGGTATTATACTTGGATATTTGGTCCCGTAGGGAAAACCGCACTGTAAAAAGAAAAATCCGTAAAATTTACGGAAAAATCCGGAAGCTGCGGTTACTAGAATAAAACCTTGAAAAATACAGTAACAATATTTTTTGTTAAATACCGTAAATTCTAATAATAAACCGTAATAACTGATATAATGTTAATATACCAACCTATTAAAGTATTAAAATCTATTTTGTACCTTTAAAATACAGGTGGTGATGAGCAAGTCACATGATGAACCAAGGTCCATCACAAGTAGCTTTTAAATAATAACATATATAGAAGATGCTCAGTGTCATTCACACAAACACCATCATGGTAAGAATTATTAAACTGAAATGTGCAATAAACATTAATTTAACAACATTACATGTAACATACAAACCTGATAACCCCAAAAAGAAACATAGTTATTTCAAAGAAAAAAACATTAAATTCAAACAAAATTTAAAATGCAATGCAGGGAATTTTGGGAATGTCAGTTTACGGTGTTTCCCCGTAAATTTAACAGGAATTTATTATTAACCATTTAACAAGTTTTTACTGTAGCATTTTTACAGTTTTTTTACAGTTAAAATCATGGTAATTTTTTACAGTGCAGGTACACACCCACATAATTGTTCTAAAGTTTTATTTATTTCATTATTTATTAAATACAATAAAAATGTGTTCCGCAAGACTTAATTGATCAAAAGTGACAGAAACTATATTTGTAATTTTGCAAAACCTTCAATGCTGTTATTTTGAACTTTTTAACTTTCTATTCATAGTTTTAACACACAAAAAATATTCTACAACTGTTTTAAAGATTGTTATTAATAAGAAATATTATTAATGATTTCTGAAGATTACGTTACACTCAAGACTGGACTAATGACTCCTAAAAATTTAGATTTGCATCACTGCAAATAAATATTGCCTAATTCAAATAGAAAAATTATAAATTGTAATGCTATTTCCCAAAATTAGCATTTTACTGCGTTTTTGATCAAATAAATGCAAAATTGGCTAGGATAAGAGACGGTATAAACTGAAGAATAAGCTAAATAGATATCGCGGGATGTCATATTCAAAACATCGCAAGTATGCGATTATTTTCCACGATTTTACAGGTCACAAATATATCATAAAACATTTTTTATTTTATTTTTAACAAAAGTGTTTTGTTTAAACTTATTTGGATACAGTTTTTCGCTTTGCTCATATATACTAAGGTTGCATGAGGGAAGAAATTCTTATCAAAATAATTTGCTCACGCTAGCGTTGTATTCAGTAGTTTACACACTTCTGTGGTAACACAAACAGTTCCAATCACCAGTGCAGACACCAATGCCGGACTGTCGCAGAACATTTTCTGCCCCCCTCCTCCTCTTTTGGACCTGTTTCTGGAGAACTTGAGAGTTGGCGGAGCCCAGGCACAGAAAGCGGTCAGGCACTTCGACATGGAAGTGATTTTCAAAAGCGAAAGGAAGACGAACGGATTGACGTCTGCTTAATGTAAGATACGGTGAGGCCAGGCACTTTGCCAGAGCCATAGAGACACTCAGGGGATTACGAAGCAATGCGTGTCCAATTTATTCACGCCAGCCCGTCAGTGAGGGACTGGATGCGTCCATTGTGCGCTTATCTCTCTGACGAAACCCGTGCGTGTCAGCCCACGACCACGAAAATATGTCAGCAGTGAAACAAAAGCTAATTGTCAAACTTAGACAACCCGTGTAACGCAGCACAAACCTGGATTAGAAAACAGTGGCCTCTGTACGTGCTAGATATTTTTTTTTCTCTACTAAAGAATCTGTATTGTTGATGTTGTATATATTTTTGACAGCTAATAATGAGAACAGATTTATATGCCACAACTTCTCGCTTAGCAACAGGTAATTTAATAGGCTTAATGATATATTTAACATAAATAATTTGGTTAATGACATTTGGATAGGCTATATCACAGAGCTACTGCTGTGTAGGTCTTATATTTTCATATATATATATATATATATATATATGTGTGTGTGTGTGTGTGTGTGTGTGTACATATCTGTACATACATGTTTCTACATTTATATTTTCACATTATTTTATTTTATATATAAATACATTTAATATATAAACATGACACATTTTTCTTAAATGTATACATGCATGTGTTTATATTCTTTCATACACACATAATAAATATAAATAGTACAGTCCATATACTTTATGTAATCATAAACTTTTATTTCGGATGCTATTATTTGGAGTTGTTTAATTACCATAGATTATTATGTTTTACCTATTTATTTTTTTGGGCAAAACAGTTTTACCAATGCTTTTAAGGGTGTGTTACCATGGCATCACCACTAGTTGCTATGCCATTACCAGAGTGTTACTATGGGATACCAAGACATTTTGAATGATACCCAAAGACATTGAGTATCTCTACTATCTCTACAAGAGGTTATCTCTAAATCAGTTTGTAGGCTGTTTATCATGTAAATAATATGCAAGCAGTTGCACTGCTCTGAAATTCCATAGCATTATACAAAAGAAAAAAAGATGTTATGTTGCAAATGCAGCAATGCCCCAAAATCGGCAACAACATTGAAAATGGAATCCAAAATTAATTTAACCAATTTAAATTTGCACAAGATGCTTCAGTGGGAGAAGGTTTTACACAAAAATGAATGCACTTTGAGTATGCTCATTTTAATTTTTAATTAAAACTTTTTTCTCACATGATATGATAATATTATAACAGAAAAAAACCCCTTATTAATTTAGAGAGATGCCAAAGTGGAAGCAATGGAAGCATGGTCTCAGACTTTTGGACCCCAAATTGAAGTATTGGCACACTTGCTAATTTAAACCTAAAGCTGCAGCCAAAGCACACAGTGGCGTTTCGTTTGGCTAACTTTGACAGCTGGGGAAAAATAATATCCTTTTTAATGTTGATGAATATGATAAAATATCCTTGCGTTAGGAATAAACTGTCTTTGATGCGCCTTCCGTGAAATGAGGGTTTAGTAAAGGCGATATTTCTGTGTGAGAGAGGCGAGTATTGGTAGCACATCCCCTCCCTGTCCTCTCATTCTCTCTCTCTCTCTCTTTCTCTCGCTGTCTCTCTCTCTCTCTCCCTCGCTCGCACGCGCGTTATTTTCCAGCTCGGAGCCTCAAACCCGCGCGGCTCGATCGATTCGCATTGATTGTCCCTGACGAGCTGCTCCACTTTCTAGCCAATGTCAGCCCGTCTGCGATCGGGAAGGAGAGAAATGAAGGAAAATCTCTGCCGCCCTGGCGGTGTCATTTCCACACACTTCGGTTGGCCGCCTGCCAGCAGACAGGACATTCAAAAGAAGCGGAGTGGACTGAGAGAAACCAGGAGCTGAACGACCACAGCTGACCCCTGTTTACCAAAGCAGACCACGCTATTCATGGAGGTATAATGTGTAATCTGCGTCAAACGTGCACGGACGTTTAAAAAGACGTGCTTTGTTTTAAAAAAAAGTTATTCACATGTTTGCATTTCACACATTGATGGGTCAGTAACATGTCCGAGTTTAAAAAAAAGAGAAAATATATATTTATTCAAAATCTAGTTTCTTAGAAATGTAATCTTAGCCTAAATATTGGTTTCAAACTTAAAAATGGTTTCCACGTTCTACAAAATTATTTACTATTTATTAAAAATACATCTTATAACTCACAAATAATAATAATAATACCTAATAAAATGTATTTTAGTATCAAGTGGTGTAACGATCATGTTAAACGTAGCATACAAAGTAATTTACTTGCACATTAAATACACTTGAACACCTTATAGCCTAAACATTATTAATTTCTTTTAAATAAATATCAAGAATATGAAATTAAAAGTCAGTGCTTCCTGTTACCTGGAAAAAAGCATTCCTTTTATAAATTGTGTAAATATGGGATGTGTAATGTGTTATAAATTGTTGGAAATATGTTGGAATTTGTCTAAATATGTTATGTTATGAGGGCTTTATATGGGTCCTCTCT
>JAUMHP010000031.1:4578234-4594018 GCA_032361065.1 Enteromius trimaculatus | reverse complement strand
AAATATATAAATAATTGATCATGCAAAATGTAATTTTATTTGCAGATGGGTATAACCTAGTGGTTTAAAGGATATTGGCAAATATTGGTAAATATTTAAAATGACAGTTATTTTAGGTCTGAACTGTTATCCTTACAAAGTCTGTTTGGATAAAAGTGTCTGCTAAATGTAAATGTAATTATTCTTGTTTTAAGTATGCCTGACAATATTTATTTTTGGTATATAGACTGTTGTCACCCTGAATAACCTTTTTTTTTCTCTGTAAATCATGATACAAATGTATTGTTTTGTCCTGTGCCCTACAGGGCACTGAATGACAAAATGATGCTTTACATAACTGATACCCTAGAAATGTAAAAACTCACTGTTCACTGCAGAATTGTCTGTTTTAGAGTTATTATTCAATTGGGGGAGGACCAATTAGTCGTGTGTTTGTCCCTAGGGAGGAGACATAAGCTGTCTTTGCAAACAGCTTCCCTTGACATATTACCATTAGAGACCTTGCAAACCTAAATATGCATAAATTAATACATTTTGTCAGTTAACATAAATGTTTAAATAGCCTGCTGTGGAGACATACTAAATGTATCTTCCAGTTAATCAGCCGAGATATCATTTTCATAACTTGTATCAGTGCCAACAGAAAACACTGTAACATGTGTAAGGGCACATTGTGACTTTCACATATGAAAAATAATTGCTGAATATGGCAGATGGAAATTAGAGGAGAAACTATTCCTATAATTTAAAGATTTTAAGGATTTACAGGAAGCAAAGTTTAATATTTCCAAAACCATCCTCTCAAATTGCTGTTTGGGTGTAATTAGCCATTACTGGACTTCCTTCCTTTTAATGTAGCGATATCAGTCATAAAACTCTCCAGACACATCTTTATGTAGCTATTATCTTGTGCTTTAGTACATTAATGATTCTGCTGAATATGAGTGTAGCGGCTATCACAGCCACACTACTTTTATCTTTTATACTTTTTGACACCCAGGGTATTGCAGTTATCCAATTAATAAATGCTGACCAAATCAACATTATCAGATTTATTTGACACATTTGGCCACATTTTGCTTTCGGCATCTTACTATTTTAGAAATATTTATATTATTAGTGTCCTTGAATTGTTACTCTGTGCCATCATGTCATTACAGTGCGACAGACTGATTCAGATTGATCAGAACATTAGCACAGCTTCGTTCAGTCAAACTTTAACAGTAAGAGCTCCGAAAGTATTAGCATCTGCTCTAATTCATCACATCCTTCACACAAACTATACTGATCACTAAACGAATGCCTCGTAAGTCGCATACAGTTTCCAAAAGTAGCCTTTTTCAGCGTTCAGCAACAACCGAACTGTTTGCTAGCATCAATGCTAGCAGCTGTCATTACAGCAAAATGACAGCAAAGGTCTATTTCCATGCTGTCTGGTCGGTGTTGCCTTTTCCTATTCAGCTGTAGGTTTTTTGACCTCTCAACCTTCATTTGAAAACGAATCCCCTCTTGTCAGTCCAAGGTCGTTACTCGTTTTATTTGATCAAAGATAATATCCTCAAAGGCTAATATTAGGTTATTGTAGTTTATGTAACTTAATGACAGCTTTAGGAAGGAGCTATTTATATTCCATCCTCACTTTTAATGGTTTCATGTCTGTTTTTAGATCATATGAGGTAATGCTGCCGATTGCCGTTACAGTACATTCCCGTTCTGTCCTTTGTCACCCCTAACCAGTCAAACATTATTGATTATATAGAGTAAAGAGGCGCGCTAACTGAATTGATCAGACTGATGTATTTTGGCAATCTCTGACACCAATTTATTATATTACTTTCACATTAAGGAAGGAGCAAAAAAGCATTTCTTACATTAATATCTGAATTTCGTGTGAAGCGACTGACAGACGCAACCAATGAATGATTAATCAGCTGAACTGATTCTGACCATATGACAGATAAGATCGGGATTTGTCTGGGAATGATGGTCTCGCCTAAGACAGTTTGTTCTCAGTCTGATTATTCTTTCAGTTGCTTTATTTATTGACTCATCTGACTTCATGCCTTTTTCTCTAATATTTCGCAGCTTTGACATTCCACATTAGCTATAAATGGGTCATTATGTTTCCTCTACTGAGCTGCTGATTACATGGTTAAGGGTCTGATTACACAAGCTCTATTTGAATGAATACAAAGCATTACAATCATTCATAACCATGCTTTTGAATGGGCCTAGGTTAATTGCGTTGGGGTCTGGCTTGCCATCTTTACAGCTGTGAGTGAGGCATTGTGCTGCCGCAAAGGAGAGAATGCAGTGTGTGGCCTGAGGTAGGGCATACACCTCTTAAAACGCGGCACACAATCAGGTGCATTGAAAGTTTCTAACCCTTCAGCTGAGCCTTAACCTCGCCACATCTGCGTCAGCTAGTTTTGTACCCTGAGTCATCTACCCCATTTGTTAAGTCATTTTTAACATGAAAGGCAAACCCCAGGGAAAGGACCAATGTTTTCATGACTTCATCAACCACATTAGACGCTCAATAGAGCCATCTTGAATATTTTGTAATTTAATTGGCTTCCATTTAGGACCACAAACAATAAGAGGAACACATGCCACCCAATATTTAGAAGTGGTCAATCAATATGGGTTTTTCAACGACACACAAATGACGCAATGCAATAAAGGAACAAGCGATAAAATGATCTCTTCTGTGTAGATCGATTCATATTCGTTTTAACCAGAGAAGTTTGACAAGGCATCACTTTGTTGATCACTTCTAATTAGAGATGCACAGTATATTTGTGACATTGGAGACGGGAAAGTTTGCATCCAATTGCATAGCTTTATTGGTAGACTTGGTCGTACAGGCAGGGACAAAACAGTGGCAAACAGGAATAGTGAAGGCAAAGCACAAGAACAAACATGAACACATTTTAAAGGCAGACAAGAGGGTTAATGAGGGGGCGGAGCTGATCAATCACTATGGAACTAACAAGGGGCACACACACTAGGGAACATAGATGCAGTGAGATACAAAAGTTCATAATAAAAGTCCACAGAACACTAGACAGGAGGCCAGTCATTTTCAGCCAATAAAGAATTTTTGTTATCCTTATCTATCTTAATATTAAAAACCTGATTTATCTAAGCTGATAAATTATAGACACAAAAGTCATAGTATCTATATTTACTCTACCAGTGAAAAGTTTTAAATGTTTTTAAAGAATTATCTTCTCCACCAAGTCTGCATTTATTTGATCCAAAATACAGAAAAAGCAATATTGTAAAACGTTTTCACTATTTAAAACGTCTGCTTTCAATTTAAATATATTTTAAAATGTAATTTAGATCGTCATTACTGCAGTTTTGCATGATTCTTCAAAAACTATTGTAAATATTCTGATTTGCTGCTCAAAATGATTATAAGGCTGAAAATTATAAGTTAGAATATTTTCTTTAGAAGAACAGTATTTGTCTTAAATAGACATCTTTTGCTACATTATTTGTTTATTGTTTATCATCACTTCTGATCAATTCAAAGCATCCTTTCTAAACAAACATATTATTTTTATCACCTAAAATAAATAAATACATTTCATAAATAAAATAAATATATATTTTATTTTATGCATTAAAGAATCCCTAAAAATATATTTACCTATTTTAAAAATGAATATAGCAAGAATAATAATAATAATAATAATAAAATTATTAGAAATATTATATATATATTAGATATAGCATATTAGAATGATTTCTGAAGGATCATGTGACAATAAAGTCTAGAGTAATAATACTGAAAATGTAGCCTTGATCACAGGAGCAAATTACATTTTAAAATATATTCAAATAGAATGCAGACATTTTAAATAGTAAAAAGTTTTTACTAAATGTCTGCATTGTAAATGTCAGTAAGTAAAATAGTAAAAAGTTTTACAATATTGCTTTTGCTGTATTTTGGATAAAATAAATAAATAAAAGCATCTTTTTGTTAAACTGTAAAAACTGTTTATTTCTGTATTTTCGATCAAATAAATGCATTCTTAGTGTGCAAAAGATAGTTCTTTAAAAACATTACAAATCTTACTGTTCAATTGATGTATGTAAATTTCTTTCTTGCACAATTTTTTCTAATTTAAAGCAGGTTTCAATGTGAAGTTTGAATCTAGACTTTTAAGGTGAGCTTTCAGTCTTACAACAGGTAGATTGATCGCGAGGTTGTATCTTTCGAATGTATATAAATATTATCAATATCGCCTAAAATGTCCGTTTTGTGCATCCCTTTTTTAATTTCTGCGGCCTTGTACTGCTTTGAAATGTCATTTGCTGTTCCAAAAACATATCTTCATAACTGTATGTTCTCAAGTATGTTCTGAGATTATGTCACATCATACTGCCATTTAGAGTTCAGTGTGGACAGAAAATTGCTGGTACTGGTCATTATAATAACATAGCTAGTAAAGTCTGAAGGATTTACGCACATGCAAAATACACGGCAATTATATGGAAATACAATACTGTCGTGGAGGAATGAAAGAAATGAGAGTGTTGCAGTGACAATAATTTGACTTAATTCAAAAAATCTGTGACTTAATTAGACAAAAATGCTGGAAGAGTGTGGAGTGCGCGTGGTTAGCAGAGTGTGGGAGTTTATAGATGGATAGCTTGATAAAATCTGAGGGTCAGAGGAAACATCATTTGACTTGAGTGTTCAGTGAAGTCTGTGACACAGGTGCAGAGAAGCTGGAAGATAGTTTAACTTAAAGGTGGACCTGATGTTGAAGAGGTTACTATGATTGACAGGAACCGATGTGGAGGCAGCGACAGACAAATTCACTTATTTCAGCTTTTACGAGACCTCTGCAAACACAGGTCATGTGTTACAGGAACAGATGGAGACAACAAACTACTGAGAACTGACAATGCTTAGTAACCATCACACACTGTGTTTGCATTTTATTTGCTTTGAGATCAATGCTATAGCGTTTTACCGCAGATAGCATCCGGTTCACTGGGAAGCTGTGTGACTGAATTTACTCCTAACGGGGGAAGAAAAAAACTTCTCAAAACAGGAGGAAGCAAATCGATTCATTTATGTCCAGTGGGCTTATTTGCTAAGTCATTTTGTGGGCCCATTTCCATCACCCTAATGGTTACTTTGGGAACAGTAATTAAGCAAGTAGTGCTAACATTGAGCCACCTGTCCCTTGCCTTTTTCTTACCCCGTGTGACTGGCCGCTCTGCCTAGCTCGTACACATTTTGTGTTTTGACTTTAACTTAACATTACACAAAAGTTAAAATTGCAAAAAATGGTTTTCTAGCCAAGATTTTTTGACTTGTTTCCAGCCCAAATATCTAGAAATTCTTAAATCAACAAGGATTTTTGAGACAAGAAAAAATATTGTCTTTTTTTCTGAAAAAAAAAAACTAGTTAAAATTAATTATTAATTATTAACAAGTAAAATAATCTTGCTTTCTGTTTGAAATACGTTTTTTCCCTTGCTTGTTTTGGTGATTATTTTGCTTGTTTTAAGCAAAAAGTTTCTTAATTTTGACCTCTTTTCTGAAAACAAGACACTATTTGAAACTTGATTTAATTTTTTGATATTTCAGCTAGAAACAAGGCAAAATAATCTAGGCTAGAAAAGCATTTTTGCAGTAGTAGGATGTTTTCAGGCCACGGAAAGAATATCATACGCTCCCAAAGGCTGCATATTTTTTATAACAAAATACAGAAAAAACTGTGAAAAACACTTTCAGCCTCGTAACTCCCATCTTTACTGTTCTTCAGAAACCATTCTAATGTGCTGATTTGTTGCTCAAGAAACATTTCGGGTTATTATCAGTGTTTGAAACATCTGTGCTGCTTAATATTGAATAACAGTGGATTGTTTGATGATTAAAAAGGTGAAAAGAACCGGATGTATTTGAAATAGAAATATTAGTGACATTATAAATGCCTTCACTGTCACCTTCAATCAATTTAACTCATCTGTTCTGATTAAAAGTAAAAAAAGAAGGTTTCTGAATGGTAGCATGCACCAGTCTTGGATTACAGCATATCATAACCCGAATTTCAAAAACAAAACAATAACACAGATAAGAGTGTACATCATGGGGATGGACTACAACATGCTGCTAGGATAACGTTTGGTGTGTGGTGGTGTGCGGCCAACTGTTGGCTTGGTGCAGCAACCATAAGAGTGGAACGGATTTGAGATGTGCCATATTGCCATTCCAAGCCAGGATAAAAGAGAAACCATGGGCTGTCCATGGCAAGCTAGCATGGTCCGTTAGAGACATGTTTTTCTCCTTAGCTTTGGATGGGAAGTGAGTCATTGCTGCTAATACTGAATGAAAACGCTGCTATGTAATTTCAGCGCTTTTGGGACTTGAAGGTCGGGTGCTTCCACAGTCCCAGCAAGAGATGTGTGCGGCGGGGAAGGTTTGGCAGGCGTGAGGTAAAGCAGCCTGGTGCAGTGTGGCCCCTGGTTTGGGAAGGAGAAAAAGAGAGCGAGCGAGCGATAGAGAGAAAGAGGCTGGCTGTGGTCCGCTGGCGCCACAGACCCCTGAGCTGGGGAGAATGCGGGGGCTGCGCTCCTGCCTTTGAAGCTTTACCTCCCACTAATTCTGGCCTTCCAATTTCCACACACTGCGTAGATCCCCTCCACCACCCCCTATCCTCTTCTCTCTCTCTCCCTGTCCCTTTGTTTCCCTTATAAGGACTGGCCCGGCCATTTCCTCAGCTTTTCTCAGTGGGGTTGTGTGTGTGGGTGTTTGTGGATGTCTCTGTTGTGGACGGGGGGCAGCCAATAAAAAACAAGAGTTGAGTTTTTGGCGTTTGGATTGTTTCACGAGGTAAAAGTCTGTGTCCGGTCATTCAGCGGCGTTCTGTCATGTCTCATATTTCACTGCATGATTGACAGCGGGTCTCTTCAGATTATGTTACGAAACAGGCGCCTTTTCAAGTTTGCTAATGTGATTTTAAAAGTTCATTTCTCAGACATTTTAAACATTCTAACAGATAAAGTGTTAATAAATTACACAGTTCCATATTAAACTACCGTTAATGCATTTGAATTATTCTGGGATAAAACACTCTAGGAATTAATTAGGCCCTTGGGGAGGTAACAGGGTTGACAGTTTATTTTTTTTTTGGACATTACAAGCTTTGCACTCAAGGTCATGAAACTACATATGTGCTTCATAGAATTAGAACTCGGTTATGAAAATTCTACAGACATTCACTTGTCAGTTATCATGCATTTACTGTTAGAAACATGGTAACATGGTTGACATTTTAAGATTGGGGACTATTCTCAAAAGTATAATGATAAAACAGAGGAGACATTAGGTGTCCTTTCGAAAGTTAACTTCCTGAAAATATGGTGTCTTATAAGAAAGTTTTTTTTATTATTTATAATTAATTATGTCATTAGTTTAGGCACAAAACATGATGGCAACGGGGTTGACATATAACAGGGTTTTAAAACGAAAATCGAAATACTGTATAAAGAGTTCAAATGCTTTCATCTCCATCTATGTCGTTTGTTTGAATTGTGGATCTTCTCTAAAATATTCAGGAGTGGAGAAGGGTCTGTTTAGAAACATAGGCCCTTTCTATATTACCAAGGAGTAAAAGATGGCATACGCTGTTCATTGTTGAAGCCATTTCGTCATTTAAGGACACAAATCACATCTGTTTTGCAGAATGAAATCTTTGCATCTTTATGACAAGCACAGCAGGTATATGTTATTACAGATTATCAAGAGTATCATGGTAACATTGAGATTTAAAATAAAGTGGCAGTGAAATGTGTAGCAGAAGTATACATATGGGAGAGAAATGCCCTGCACCCTTCAGAGTACTTACTTTATGTGCTCTGCCCTTCAAAGTGAGTTGTAGATTGTTGCAAAGAGAATTTTTCCTGTACTCTCACTGTTACTGCAGTGAGTAAATGAATTAAATGGTGACAGGTGATTGAGTTTATGTTTGCACAGGTGACATCAAACTTTTAAGGTTGATTGACTTCATTAGGAAGTTGACTGAAGTTGCCTGAGGCTTTGAAAAGGATTTTATTCATTCTTTATGATACATACGTATCATATATTATCTTTATCAATCGATATGAAATATGTATCTATATAAAGAGAAGTTAATTGGTTCCCTCAGTTAAGCTTACTGTACAATATGTCTGCTTTACCTGGAGTGAAGCGACTGTCTCAGCTTTGACAGAAAATATTAAGGCATGCTTTTCTGAAAAGTCAACCAATTTGCTATGGAAACTTGCTAATTGTGAAATAGTGTTTTCATGGCTTACTTTTGGCCATTTTTTATTATTCAAGGTGCTTTTTGTCACAGCATCTTGCTGTGCTACTGTTCACATCTGTCTCATTTTTGCTTTACTCCGTCTACATAGCGTTTGAAGATAAATGTACATACTGTATTGATTTCCCAGGCACAGTAGGGGCATCGGTACAGCACTCAATAAAATGTTGGAGCCATGCGAAAGAAAGACTCAAATCGCCGCTCACTGTTCTCAGTCACAGCTTTTTTGTTGTCAAGGTCTCTTTTAAGCATCAGAATGCTTTCAACATCTTTCCGTTTCTCTCTTTCTCTTTCTGTCTTTGTGTCTTAGTTTACAGGTTGCCGGCGGAAAGATGTGGATGAGGGCTGAAGTCTAGAGTCGAGGGCATCGGGGTCTGCCTGCCATTGGCCGGCGGTTTTGCCCGTTAAGGGGAGGCTCCACCCTCACCTGGGTACTGAGTGGATTGCGAGCGCTGCCTGGCTCCTCCCTCACCAGCCCCCGTCCCCTCCCCAACCCCGCCCCCCTTTCCCACGTTCACACCCCGGGACTGGACCATGTCTGGCGGACAGCCGGAGGGCAGCCGGACACCCAAGGCCCAGGACCAGGACACGGACCAGGACCAGGACAAACGCAGCTGTGGGGAGGACAGCCCCGTTATTGAACGCCGCAACCGGAGCGGCATCATCAGCGAGCCCCTCAGCAAGAGTCTGAAGAGGTCTCGCACTCTCTCGCAGTACACCGCCGCGTGCCCCCAGACCGCCAACGGACTGAAACACAACGGCCAGGCCAAGAGCCACGCGGCCAAGCCCCAGCCCGCCCAGCAGCAGCCGCAGCAGCCTTCCTCCTCGGCCTTGGTGCCGAGCAAGCTGGACCGAACCCTGGAGCAGGTGCTGGAGGGACAAAACGGCCTGTTGCACTTTGCCCAGGCAGCTGCGCTGCTCAAGCGGGCAGGGATGGAGCACATGCTGCTGCCGGGGGGAATGGGAGTGGGCGTGGGCGGGGGTGAGGTAGGGACGGTCGACCTAGAAGGGGCATCGGTGGCCGACGCGGTAGGGGGTCACACAGACTTCCCGTACGGCGTGGGCGGCGGCGCCTTCCCCTTCAACCCGGGGCTGTTCATCATGACGCCTGCCGGAGTCTTCCTCGCTGACAGCGCACTGCACATGGCCGGCTTGACGGAGTACCCAGTGCAAAGCGAGCTGGCCTCCGCCATAAGCTCCGGGAAGAAGAAGAGGAAACGCTGTGGGATGTGCCCACCTTGCCGGCGCAGGATTAACTGCGAGCAGTGCAGCAGTTGCCGGAACCGCAAGACGGGCCACCAGATCTGCAAGTTCCGCAAGTGTGAGGAGCTCAAGAAGAAACCGTCTGCTGCACTGGAGGTAAACGATACTGAGACTCTGTGACCTTGCTTAGTTGCATTTGTTCGCTAATGTTTGATGGCCAGAAAGCGTAATAACCTTCCTTGCTTCTAATTTGGGTGAACTTTGTACACGGTGGTGGTGTCTGCTGAGGGTTAGGCTGGGAGATGAGGCTTTGGGGTGACAGGTGGCATTGACAGTAGCGGGGGAGGGAGATACGGCCAGACATGCACCATGGGGTTTGTTCTAATCTGCCCCCCACTGCGGCATCACGTCACTCTTCCCACATCCTGCCTCCCTGACACTACTAGGACACTCCTCAGAGACATGACGCCCTCTGGTATGGCTGCTTTTATAGGTCCCTGCATTCATTAGTTTGGTTTTACAGAGCGATGCAGTTTAAGAGATGCTGCTTTTGTTAAAAGAGAGAATGATATTGAGGTGGAATGTTTAAGGATGTGGGAATGAGGTGGACGTACAGTATATGTGAATGATTTTTTTTGTACGACGTAATCCATCTGGCCACAGGGCTGTCATCTGGAGCACCAGGTGTCAGTGACGAAAAAGCCCACCCCTCCTCTCTCTCATCAGTGGGGGCTGATGGTCCTACAAACTTCTTGCTGAGGTCAACCGGAGTTGTCCTGAATGTACATACAATGCCCAAATTTGAATAGTGTTCGAATTGTGCAGGATGAATTTCACATATTATTTATTTTAACGTCATCATTAAATCAGAATTAACCCCATTTGCTTAACGCACACTCCTGGTCTCATAGTAAATTATGTTATTTCACAGGAAAAATTAAATTAAGGATTTATTATAAGGTTCAGTTTGTCAACATTATTTAATGCATTTTGTAATGAACTACAATAATTTTACAGCACTTAGTAATCAAGTTAATGTGGATTCATCAATATATTATTGTTTACTGTTATTAATGTTTGTATACAGTATGTTAAAGTCGGATCAGCGTATGTAGAAATTTACCTTAGCCTTGATTAATGCCGTAGAAGTATTCAGATTGTCTGTTTATTTACAGTTGCATTATTTTTAATGTTAACTTACCGAGCCTCATTGTTTGTCCTTATACTCTTTAATCAATAAGTTGCTCTTTCCATCATAGTCTAGTGAATAATGTTACCCAAACACACTATCATTCAAAGGTTTGGGGTCAGTAAAATATTGTCATATTTTGAAAGAAGGTTTTTATGCATAAATGTGAGGCTGCAGTTATTTGATCAAAAATACAGTAACATTGCAAAAATATCAGTGGTTTAATTCAACCTTTTTTAAAAAAAATTAATTAATTAATGTAATGGAACATCTGAATTTTCAGCAGGCCTTACTAACAGTCTTCAGTGTCACATGGTCATTTACAGTAAGCATTATTAATATGCAGATTTGCTTCTTAACTAACATTTATTATTATCCATATTTTGTTTTCTACGTCATATTTTTGTGTGTAGAATACAGTTTTTTTTCATGATTTGTTTTAAATAGAATTTATTTGAAATTAAATCATTAAAAGAATAAAGAAGTGTCTTTACTGTCACCTTTACCTTTTGAGGGAAAGAAAAAGTTACCTTAACTCTCCCTTAAGCTTTTGAATGGTAGTATATTGCAGTTTCATTACGTCTACATTTTAGAATATATTCTAACAGAAAACAGTGGCTTTTAAACTGTATTTATAGTTCACAATATTACTGTTTTTACTGCATTTCGATTAAATTAATACAGGCTTGGTGAGCATAAAAGACTTCTTTCAAAAACATAAAAGGTCGAGCATTGTACATCCCAGTAATTTCAATTTAATTAGAGTTTGACATGAATTAATCTGTTGTGACTCTTTATTGTCTATCCGAACTTGGTTTATGCTTGTACTGCCTGGTTGGAAGAAAAAAAACACATTTACAATCTGTTTGTTTGTGTCTCCAGTTATTATATATAGTTTGTGTCTTGTCACACTCCTCATGTTTGATGTTTACGTATTAGGCTCTTTTTAGATAAAAAAGGCACAAATTATTAAATTAGCTTGAAGGTTCTCATGTTTCCTTTCAACTGACATCTGCTATATTCACAGGGATTTTAGATTTGTCCATTTGATGTCTTCCACATAAATAAAACCTTTAGATTCGTATTTATCTTTTGTTGTTGTTTTGTTTGCTGATTACAGACTCATTGAAATACCATCCGTAAGAATAATAATGGCAGGGTGTTGCTGTGTCACTAACGTTTCAGTCATTAAAAATGGTCGGATAATTCCACGCCACGTCTGCTCCCCCAGCTGTCCAGTCAGTGTGGAGTCAAACAAGGTCACGTCTGATGGCGTCTCGGGGAGCCCCTGTGATTAAAATGTGTCTAAAACATAAAGCGCTGCCGGTTTATGGTTTCTTAAATAGATGTTAATTCGAGCGCCTATCATGATGGGAATAGTTTTGCACTAAGCGTCTGAGATGTGCTGCACCTGCTGTTTTATTGCTACTAGACAGAGTTAAAAACATCGCTGTGGAATCCAAACAGAGCACAGCACATCAATTCATATTTGTTTTCTGAATTTGTGAATACAAGTCAAATAGATTGATGTTGCAATATTGTTGGCTACAGATGCAGCGTTTATTTCTGATTGTTTAGGTTTTGTAGATAAGGTCATCATTTTGTTATACAGTAACTTCTCTTTTGATAGTGAAGTTGTCTGGTACTAGATGTTGTGCTAAAAATGACCCAACATTGGTTCGTTTGGTTGCTAGATGAATAGAAAAGAGCATTCCATTCTATTTATTATTATTCTTTTGTACATATGACCACCTCAGAACATGCAAAGTGAAAAAAAACAGGATTCAAATGAAACAGTGTGATGCTTTTGGTTATATTGGCACTGCTTTTAACATAATGTATACTTTATATACTAAAGTGGCAATGGAGACGATGTTTAAATTTCTGCATACCCAGCAAAAAAGTTGTTCTCTGGTTCTTTGTATTGCATGAAGATAGCTCACTGGCTACCACCAAAACACTCCAGCTGGTTAAGTAGGTTAAAAAACCTGGTGGGGACAACAGTACACCAGCTCTGCATGATGATCACTAACATAAAAGTATGCTGTGCTTTAAATGCTGGTGAACTGGTGTCCCCACTAGATTTATTAGCTAGCTTAACCAGCTGATTTACCTCATCAGTGAGCATCATACTGTCTGACTTTAACAATACAGTTTTGCCATTTTAACTGGTTAGGATTTTTATGATCTTATTCACGGTCCTAAAATGCTATCTATCTATCAGAATATGGGTTTTGACTAACTTAACCAGTAAGAGTAACTTTGTAAGTTGGCTTCATCAGTAAGGTTGTGCTGTTTAAGGCCCCTATCAGCTAATCAACATTAATACAAAATAGAATTAATCTGACTACCATTAAAGTCTTAATTAGCTTAACTAGCTAACATGGTTAACCAGCTTATTGCAGGCCGATCAGTTTAACAAGTAAAAGTTTTGCCAATTAGACCACTTAGCATCTCATCACCATTAATCAGAACATGCAATCATATTCATCAGTATCATTCTTAACCAAATTAACCATTAAGACTAATAGCATCATGTAGGCTAGTTTCACAAGAAATGTTTTGCTTTTATGGCCACATAACATCTCATCAACATTAATTAGAACATGGAATCCTATTCATAAACTATCATAACTAGCTTAATCAACAAGACTTGGTCCACCAGTTTCATTCAGACTGATCAGTTTGACATGTAAAGTTTGGACCTCTTATCATCTCATCAACGTTAATTACAAAATAGAATCGATTTATTACCATTGAAGGCCTGACTAGCTTAACTAGCAAGACTAACTTGATCAACCAGCTTCTTGCATACTGACCAATTTCACCAGTAAAGTTTTGTCAATTAGACCACTTAGCATTGCATCATCATTAATTATAGAATTACATCCATCAGCATGGAATTCTTAACTAAATTAACCAGCAAGACTAACTAGGTGAAACAGCATCCTGCAGGCTGACCAGTTTCAGTAGTAGTAACTAGTAATGTTTTGCTGACCAGTTAACATCTCATCAACTCGGCATACTGTCCATACTCAAGGAATTCATAACTAGCATGCATGCTGACCGCTTAACAGCTCATCCCAATTAATTAAAAAATATAATACTGCTGTATCTGTCAGCTTGGAATTCTTAACTTAACTAGCAAAACAAACCTGGATAACCAGCTTCATGAAGGCTGTGTCACCATTAAAGAAGTCTTAAACAGGAAGACCAACTTGATTAGCAAGGTCCTTAGTAATATGACTTGTATCACCAATAACATTTTTTGATTTATACTTCTTAGTATCTCATATTTATTAACTAAAACATGTCGTCTCATATATAAGCATGGGATTTTTGACTAGTTTATCCAGTGAGACGAACTTGGTTAGCCAGCTTTTTGCAGTCTAACCTATCCTAGCACATTTTGCAGGGCTAACTGAACCCTGCACTTGCACTGAACTCATATTCAAGTTTGTGTTTGACAGGTGCATTGTATTGGCATGTATGGTAAAGTAACAGGGTGTGTGTGTGTGTGTGTGTGTGTTAAGAGTAAGGGTACAGGCAGGCAGTGATCTTGCAGTACTGGGTGTTTTGCAGCTTTCACGGTGCATTGCTGGCATCTCAGAGAGAGCCATAAAAACAGAGGGGAGAGTGAGAGGGGGAGGTAGCGTGCAGACCGTCAAGGCCTTTGCCACCTCACACCTCACTGACTGGAGATGTGGGGAATTATTTTAGGAAGCCTGCGTCTGAATGGAAATAAAAGAAGCACGGGAGAATTAGGAGCGTGAGGCTCTTCGGACCGACACTTACGTTCACGCCAAGATCTCAGAGCCTTGCTTGCATGTGACTGCATGACTGCTTGCTCGTTTATTTCAGCTGTGTTAATGTGTTTGCATGTTAGCATTTGTTAGCATAAGTATCTGAGGAAATTGCAAGGAACTGTTTACAGTTCGCTACTTACATAAAATGTTTTGCATCTTAAAAAATATATGTTATAATATTATATATGTTCTGTCAATGTGTTTATATATTTATATACCATATAAACCTTTCTTCCGCATATAAATGTTAGCTTCTAGCAATGAATGAGTGTGTATTTGTCATGTTTTAAAGCTGGTTTATGGTCTTATCTGGTCAAGCTGGTCTGTTTTTCGAATTTCAGAAGAGTTTTACTCATCAGCTGTTCAGGCTGGAAGAACAGCTGACCAACCAGCTAAATCAGCTCAACTCTAGCTAGACCAGCTTAAACCGGCAATCACTACTTTAATTTCTAATTATTATTATTTTATTATTTTTATGATTAATTGATTGATTTTAAAGTTACAAAAGGTTTTGTGGTGCACTAATTAAATTAAATTTTATCTGTAGCATACAAGTATTATAATGTTTCAAAGTGTAACCTAATGTAGTCGAGGTGATTTAATTATAGACTTGATTAAATCAACTTAACATCAGCACATTTTTCAATACATAAATATAAAGTAATTGACTCTGTATCTACTTAGATACACTATAAATTGTACAATCTGTAATTGTAAAAGTTCTTCTGTTAAGGTTAGGATGTGGTATTTATAACTATAGCTGTACATAAAACCAGTTGAAGTCAATGCAGTGTCACCATTTAGATAACTAAGTAAGTGGTGTGTGTGTGTCTCGTGACAGTCGCATTAGAAAGTGAAGGGTTGATTTGAGATGATGGTGGTATCAGTGCTCTGAAAGGGAGAGACGGTCTTTTCTTGGTATGCACACACAGAGAGAAGCTGTCGCCCTGCACCTCTATCTGACACCCAGACCACACACACACGTTCACACACTTACTCACAAAGCGAAGGTACACATGACCGCTGGGCTGCATACAGCACACACATTAAGACATGGAAAGAAATATACATTGGCAAAGACACTTTCTGAAGGAGGGTTTAAAAGGGTCAAAAATGTTTTATCACAGTGTACAGTATATGACATGTATGACGACAATATAGCTGTTTGTAGTTGTATATAGAAAAAAGGAGAAAGAAAAAAAAAAAATATATATATATATATATTTATATATATATATATATATATATATAAAGTG
>JAUMHP010000031.1:4541044-4552058 GCA_032361065.1 Enteromius trimaculatus | reverse complement strand
CCCCCCCCCCCCCCCCCCCCCCCCCTGGAGTGTGGAAGTGGGTCATCTGTAACAGAGCAAGTTTCTCACATGAGTCCAGCCATCCTCTCCTCTTCTCACCTCCAGACGTTTCTCCTCTGTCTTCCTGTTTCGTCCTTGGTACTCTTAGTTCCTAATTGAATTGCAAACATTTGGTGACTCCATTAGCAATAATTAGCATCACAAAGTTTTTAACACAGTCGTTTGCAAAGGTACATTTTATTTTATTAAACTGGGAAATTCTCAATCAGGTGGATTCCTGTTAAAATGACTGGATTCCGGATGACTGAAATCTGACCAGAGAACCAGAATATGTATTCAGATAAAAAAGGGATGCAATTCGTGTTGACTTTGAGTGTAATATGTTATTTCCTATATGTTGCTCATTTTTGAAAGCTTAAAATATGTCTTTTAAAGAAATATTTTACCTAAAAACAGAGCACCTTTAAAAAAAGTACCTTGGAAGTGTTGTACAGAATTGCCGCTTCAGACAATTGTTGGAATACCATCGTATTCTTTTAGTACACTACATTTTAGATCGCATGTCGCAACCAAACGGTTTTTAAAATACCATGATACTTCCATCTTTTATCACAATTAAACTGACTTTAACGGTATATGTTTGCAAGTGTAATACCGACCATTGAAGGTCAACCTTAATGTCTGAGTTCTATGAAAAAGTAGATAATGGTAAATTATAAAAGAACAAACAGTGACAGTGTTTGCTAGCATCCTGATAGCATGTAATTATTCCAGCAGGTATGAGGGAAACTGTTAATGTTATCTGCCTCATTGCACTTTCAAGTGTTTTTTAAACTGTCCCTGCCGTACACAAGCTGAGATCAAGGGAGAATCATCTACACCTCGCACACACACACACACACACACAAACAGGGTCTCTCCCCCTGCCCACTTCCTCTGCAGCCCATGGTGTTTCCGTTGGGGTGAGAGAGTGCCAGCTCCGTCCCCCCCTGCTCCCCAGTGGGGTCCTGCCTCCTGGCATCTGTCAGGGCAGCTGTCTCTCTGCTCATACCGCGCCCGTCCTCCACGCAGCACTGCACGCTACAGACACACACACACACAGGTTTACTCAGAGCAGTGATTATACCGCGCGCAGGCACACAGGAATACACAGTTTACTTTAGGCAGACTTACACTTTGTTTTTTTCTCTCAAATAAACCCAGCCATGCTCCGAATCATGGGAGTGACATCTGCAAAACTGACATACAAATTAATTTACATAAATAGTACAATACGTGACAGTGCTGCAGGACCATGTGTCACACATGAACATGAACACGACAGCTTTAGCCACTGATTTGTCTGGAAATAGTGACACACAGGTGAAAACACACACAGTGGTGGCTGATTGCAATCTTATTGCACACACACAAACATGCAAAGACAGCTAAGAATCACATTGTGATGGAAAGTTTCAACCAAAAAACAGCTAAACAATCAGTGGAAACCTGAAAAAACTGCGAAAAGGAGCTGGTGAGAGTGGGTGTGTTTATGTGCGCGTTTCTACCCGTGTGTGTGTGTGTGTATCCAGGTGTGCATGCACCGCAGGAGGTAAAAACGAGAGAATGTGAGGTTTGCAGGTGTTAGCGAACACTCCGTCAAGCCCTGTAAACACGCACACACTTGTAAATGAGAACAAAGGATAGCGCACTAAGTAAAAATAAACAGCTTTACGGCACTTAAAAAAGTTAGCTGCTTCAAACACACCTCAGTGACTTATACTCCTTTAATGAAGTTTCTTGGTCACTTTTCTGAACACACACACATATGCACCTCCTGTTAATAGGGAGGGGGCAGCCAGCATGGATGCGGCCCTGATTAATTGGGCGCGACACAGGGAAGTGGGTCTGGAAACTACCTGGCAATTTCCTGCAACCCCCCCTCTTCTCCCTCTCTCCCACTGTCCGTCTCTCCCTCTCTCTCCCTCTCTCTCTGGAGTGAAGAGAGTGGGCAGGTGGGCTGCTGGGAGGAGTGGCGGCAGCTCTGCGTTGATATTCCACTGGCGTCCAGCTTGCCCGTCGCCCTACATAGCAGGCGCTCCCTCTGGCAATGCCTGGCTTGGCTCTAGGCTCAGAGCTCCGCACACTGCGGCTCCGACAGACTTTACACACGTGCACACACACACCCACGCCCGCTTAGAAATACACATGAAGAAATATGCTAACCTTCAGATGCGCTCATTCACACATACACACTACAAAGAAAAAGCAGGCCAGTGCTGACCAGAGCCGGCCAAAGACAGAGATATTTCATTGTGCTGTGAATGCTGCAGTGGGTATGAGCTCCGGCTGGCACCTCTCTTCTTGCTGGCCAGTGTGCCTAGACAGATAGAGGAAAAAGAGAGAGAGAGAGAGTACCATCGTGTCTATACTGCAAGCAAACAGCGCATCGAAACTAGATCGCTCCCATTATAATCAACAAAGCTGCTGCGTGCTAGCAGGGTAGCTTCGTTGATTATAATGGGAGCGATCTAGTTTTGTTGCGTCACTTTCGAGGGAGAGAGAAACGAAACAGAAAAAAGGGAGAAGACATATATCCGCTCCCTTTTCTGAGGACTGTAACATTTGTGTATTACCCTACGGAACAGGACAGAGACTGCCTTAATGAAAGCACAGGAAGAGGGCAGCAGCTGGTGGCGTGTGTTTGAGCCGTGAGGATAAGACCCTTGCGCTGGGCTCGCCAGGGTCTTTCTGCAGAACCACTCGCAAACACACAGGCACACACCCGGAGAGACTGAGCTTCTTTGTCCGATTTGCTGCCGCCCATGCTGGAAGAGGGCCCGGGCTGCAGGGGCCTGCCTGCCTGCCCAGGAGCCAACAGCACTGCCTCAGCCGAGCACAAATCCAGCCCAGATCAGGCATTGCTCTCTTCCCCACAGCTCCAACTCCACCACGGCTCGAAACAACAACAACAACAACCATCACAAAAACAAGGGAAGAACAATGTCGGGAAAGGGTATGGATAGAAGACGAGACACTGACAGATTGAGTCGTTCAGCCGCTGTAAGCGTAATCTGCGTCGGGTAACAAACAGAATTATCTCAAACTGACAAAATCTTAACATCTCTGTTAAGACAAGAGCAGAAATTAGTTCAGAAGTATGTTGCAGACAGATGTGGGGCAGTTTGTTTCCTCTCAGCCCACAGCTGGAGAGATGTCTTTCAAGTTGAAAGTTTTCAGCCATCTAGGTCCTGCAACCCGGAGAGGGTGTGACATGTCGCAGCATGTGTCTGTGGCACGCTCATATCTGTCTGCATCTGCACACACGTATGTGCCGTGCGTTTCCTGAAGCCTTGAGCGGCGTGCAGATAACGGTGAGATGAAGGAGAGGAGGGTGAGGAAGAGAGGGAGGATTTGGGGGATGGGGGCTGGAGTAGGTCTTAGGGGCACCAGGGAGGCGTAGATCCAATTACTGCCCCCCAACACTGAGTCCTTTGTGTGTGTGTCCCTACTGATAAATGAAGCTCTGAGGCTCAGCCGGGCTCACGCTCTACAGCAATATACCAGCATGCATTGCAGCTTCTGCAGAAGGATTGGCGTTGCTGTATAAGCCCAGTCCACATTACCCATATGTGTGCGCTCATGTTTGCATGCATGTGTGCTCTTGGTGTTGTTTCCATGGAATGCGTTCTTGAGCAGTAACATCACAGGTTGTACAATAAGCATGGAAGATGTGAGACCTTGATAACTTCAAAAGTAACCTCAACGAACCAAAGGTACCTGGTCAGTAAGTTGCGTGCGGCACTTTGTTGAATCGGCATCTGGGCTTTGGAGGAGACTGAAAGCTCTAATTGGATTATAAAGTAGTAAACAAGTTCTTCATTGTTTACATTGTAAATCTGTGCATATCTTGTTCCGCTTTCTCTTTTTGAATGATGAATATTGTATTGATATAGAGTAGCTGCTGATATGGACAGTTAATTCCTCTCACGCAGGCAGAGAAGACGTAATAGTTTGCAGTCAGTGAGGTGTGTTCAAAAGCAGTTTTTAGGTCTAGATGGGAGAGAGTCGATGTGTACGGCATTCGTCACTGCTAGTTCTTTGAGGTGGGCTTGGTGTGTCCCAGCCTTTAAAACAAACCTCTGAAAAACCTCTTCAAGTGTGTGCATCAGATGCAGTCTTGACAATCTTGGTAAAAGCTGTTGTGCCTCACCGTGAGGAACTCTTCAGTGGTAAGCTGTGATAATGAGCAATTTGTTTATGCATACAGATGTCTCACTGTGTTCTGAAGTTTACTGCAGTGTATTATAATGAGTTGTGGCGTATTGTCACCCTTTTAGCCTGTTCAGATTTTACCAGTCACCGATGTGACACACACTTTTCCTCAGTGTGATGTCCATTGATGCATAAGGTCTTTTGTCCCCGTAACTCCTCTCCAGCACACAACTCTCGCTGACCGGTGGCATCTCTTAGCAACGCCAGCCCTCATCCCACTGGCGACGCCAGCCCCCCGAGAGCCCTAAGTCTCCCTCGGAGTCAGAACCACCATCTCCTGGCAACAGCGCAAACCTTCTACATCTAACACCTCTGGTCTCCTGGCAACCATGCTCATAGTGGTGGTCACATGTCTGTGTTTGCTTTACAAGCTGTGCAACCACAGTTGCTGGTGGCACCCCCTTGAGATTGGGGGGTGGCATCACAGGTGTGGTGGTTAGAGAAATGACCATACCGTGGAAGAGTTGCGGACTGAGTTCGTTCCAACCAAAAGAGTGAAGGCCAATCGTACAATCGTACTCCACCTCCTACCCTGCCAGGCGTCATCCTCCACCAACCCCACGGAAGTCTGTCTCCTAGCAACGCTGACTGCGTGCACTCCGGGAGGGATCCGGAAGTCCACATGCTCAAGCGGTGCCGTTCTTGGAGAGCATGTCAAAGCACCCCCTCCAAATCTCTTTCTTTTTTCTCTCTCTCTTTCCCTCTCTTTGGTCTACTCCAACTGGCTCCCACGCACAGATTTGGAACGGCTCCTGCACGCAGAGCCTGGGATGAAAATAACAAGGCCACAAAAATCTTCCGCTTTAGAGAGTTTCTCTCTTTTTGCCACCTATCATTTTTCTGTTATGAGTAATGGGCTAATGACCTCAGATAGCTCAGGACTTTAGACAAAATTGTAAATATATATTTTTTAAATAGTTGCATGTTATATTGGAATTGAGGACTGTTTGATTGACCCCAAATACTAATACCCCTACTTCTTGCAACCTCTCCACTTCTGAACTCCTTTCACCTGTGACACTATTGTCACAAATCCATTTGAAATCACTCCAATTTCTGTAAAGTGTCACTACACTGATAAAGTTTTGTGTTCTTAAAAAGTACTGACTTCGGTTGCAGTCTGTACTGAAATTTCAAAAATGTGATACCAGCATTTCTTACTAGCTTTTTAAAAAGCTTCTTAAACACCTGCAATTGTCCATTGTGTTCACTCGCTCATATCAGATATGTTGATAAATAAAGAGGTGAAGAGCTTAAAGTGATGATCATTGTGCCCAATCAGAGTCAGATCTGTTGTGCACGTGACCACAATGCCCAATCAGAGGTGTTTAGGAATCTACTCAACAGTGCTCAAAATGCTTGCTGGCATTGTCACATTTGTAACTTTCTTTTAGTATCGACTGGTACCGAAGTCGGTACTTTTGACAAGACCACTTGGAACCAATTTTTGTGGTAAATATTTATGGCTTTGCGTTTGCCAACAGCCTTAAAGTTGGATTGGGTATCAGTTGGTTTGGGTATCAGTGAGAACTAGCAAAAACAACCCCATTCGAGCACTACCGGCTCTCCAGAGCCTAGACCAGCTCATTAAGGTTGGCATCACACTTCTCTCCATTTCCGTGAGTCTGCTGAAGCCCCCCATCTTCCCCACCCACTCTCTCTCCTCAGAATTCCCAGCGCAGCTCTCCAACCTCTCCTCAGGACTCCGGAGAGTTCTGCTTTCCCACTAGTCAATGGCGTTCAGTTGGTGAGCAGCTCCAGCCCACCTTCTGCACATCAGAGAACCTCTGTGAAATCCTAATCCCTAGAGCAGGGTGAAACACAGGCCTGGCTTGCCTGACCTCTTTGGTTGCCATGGATACAGTGCACTATAAATAAAACAGGGTTTTTTAAAGCAGTTTGGCAGGGCTGTGTGGACTGGTGGGGTTCACTGTACAACGCCCCCCCCATACACACACACACACCCTACCCTGTTTCCCACCTCTACTGTTAAAATTCAAAACTACTATCAGTTGGAGTTTTTGGGTTTTCTTGCTTATGTGTGTCGAGTCCAAACCTGAGAAAAAGTGAAATTGAAAGAGGGAGAGAAAGACAGGGAGGGTGAACAAAAAGCGAGCTCTTGAACTGGCCCTCACGCATTGAGGAAGCCAAGTTGTTTGTGGGTGCCATTTTTGGGAGCATTTAAATCTGTCGAGTGTAAACAGACGGAGCTGTCCTAACGGAGGCCCGTTAAAAAAAGGAGGCCCATTTTCTTCAAAGTGGCGGCACAGAGGCGTTGAGAGACGAGGGAGGCTGCGTGTTTGTGCACTGAATCAGGGCTGCGCTGCAGATTTTTGTCTGGCGAGGCGAATCTCGGGAGGCTAGGAAATAATTTGGTCACGGCTGTGGGAGGTTGCTGGGGGTGGGGGGTGGATGACTGTGTGTGTGTGTGTGGGGGGGCAGGGTTTCGACCGTTTCGCTGCGGTGAGAACACGCTTGACACTTCATTCCTTTCCAGTTAATGCGGCGCGGACTGCAGGAGTTTAACCCTCTGTCTGCCTGGACCTGGAGCTGGCCGGAGTCTCAGCAAATGACCGAAGAGCTCAACTGCTGCATATGTACACTGAGAACTAGTCTGACCTCAATTAACCAGCAGAGCAACCTGTTGAGTATCATAAATATGAGTTTATATGTAATGAAACTCGTTCAAGACAGAACACAGTTGCAAGAAAAGTAGAATAAGACAAGCAGTGAGAGAAAAATGGAGAACAATATCAAAAATGACCACCTTACTGAATACTAGGATATCCTTAATAGACCTCTTCTTGTCTTATTCTTCTTTTGGGATGTTCTTATCTGCTCCGAGGCACAAGTTTAACATCCAGTGACTATGTCCAAGCAGCATGTCAATAGACAAACATCCCTGTGACTTCCCGCGTGCAGCCTCTCATGTGACAGAGGCGAGACTGAGCCTGTGGCAAAAACAAAAGCTCGCTCCACTTTCCAAACAAACTAACCCTGCCTCTGCTGCAGGTGGACACACTGGCTCACGTACTGGCCATCAACCCAGATTTTCTGTGGGTGTGTGTTTTTTGTTTGTGTGTGTGTGTGTGTAGTGGGAGAGCAGGGAGTTAATGCGGCAGGCCTGTGGCGGTCCTCCTGCCCTCAGCCAGATTAATCATGCAGCAGACCCTGTTCCCTCTGCCTGGGGGCCGAACCGTGCCCGCATGCTCTCCCTATCACATGGCCCAGGCCCCCTCTCTTCTCCTCAACACAGCTCCTCTGGGGTAGAAGGGTGGTGGGGGGGGAGTGGTGTAACGCCCCAGAACGCCACGCTTTGCTTCCTTTCCTCTCTTTCTTTCTTCTTTTTCCTTCTGTAGGCATCAGGAGATAGATGCATGGAGAGAAAAACAGAAGCATCCGTCTCATCTTCCCTCCGCGGCAGCGGCAACAACGGCCCCTTTTTATTGCTCATCAGAGGGCCCTGTCGGCAGTGGCCAGGCTTTGCAGGGGGGGTGGGGGGTGGGTTCTGTTTGCCAGGGGCCTCCTGCACTTGCCTGGAAACAACTCACCGATGTCTCTGTGCATAGGACAACAGCCGATACTATTGTTGCATCCACTGTTGCAGGACTGCGCGCCAACTGCGTTTCCATTTGCCCGCATCTTTTGAGTGGTTAATGAGCTAGTGTGTAAGATCACACAGGTGCACTCAAACATCTAGATGATGTCACACACTTAGGAAAAATAAAGAGGAACTCAAAGAAGCATCACGTGTGCTTAAAATCTGGGGAAAAACTAGCATAATTCTAATTTGCAAACGTGCCCAACACATATTTTCCAACATAATCATAATAAGAGTTTTGTTTTGTATGGCTACAAGGCCGAAGGCAGAGGCATTTGTTAGCCAGCATACTCTCAAATAGTAAGTCCTACTGCAAGTAGATTTTAGCGATAACAAGTACAGTAGCACTATGTAAACGTTTTAATAACTCCCTTACGATTTATTTATTACAAACATGACGTGTTATTGTGTACTTTTATTTGACTTGATACCCTCACTTATTTTTTTTAAACTCGTTTTCTCTCTGTTTTATTGTGATCAACAAGCAGGGGGCATCCGAGAGAAGAGCTCACTCTATAGCCAGACTACCAAAAGCAGCTAAAAGGCTTTTGATGTGCGCAATATTTACAATCTATACAACTTGTAAGCCCGTCAGCTCTTTCATGCATGATTTACAGTAATTTACTTCACAAAAACCATTATATATTCCGATTAGATGTGCAGTGAAGAGGATATGAAATGTTCTTGGCTGCATGACTTGACCTCAGATGACTCCAGTAAATGCTTGTCATAAGCACATGTTGAACATAAACACAGCCTGAAGCCTGTCAAGCCACTGAGGATAAAATTGTAACCAGAAGCTGAAGGAGGTTTGATCATTTTATTACAGAGGCAATATCCCACACTTATCCTGAATGTGTGGACAGGACATTCAAGCTTTATACAGAGTAATTATATAAACTCTTCCAGATCACAACACGTAACAAACAGAATTAAGTGCAAGCAAATGTGACCGTGAGAAAACAAAATACATAAAAGTGACTGCTGCCCTACTGACCTGATTACCAAAAATGGAACATTTTTAATACAAGTCCATCAACCTCAAAGTAAAGGTACGGCTATGAAAAAAACAGCACTTATATATCAGATATTTGGCAATGTTGCTCGTTCCATGATAGTGTCAGTTCCAAAATGTAACCTTCTTTGTGATATTTTTAGTGTATTGAGTAAATTATGTGCAAAACGTGTGTGCAATTCAATCTAGCCATTTTCTACTCCTCTTAATTGCTATATAGAACTTGTCATTTACAGTAAATATGGGCATAATATTGGCCCCCCTGGCCTCTAGATATTTGCAAAGCAAAAACATATTGTTGAATCACTTATACCTTCAAACATGCTCCAGCTTTCATGATGCAAGGAAGCAAAACATATAAAACAGACTAATGGGTTGACTTTGGTTTAGCATGATTTGGTTTTGTTTGGAGTTTACTCAATCTTATCCTAGTGATTAAGATTTCATGTGAACCTTTAAAACAGAAAAACACTTGTAAACATGCATCCGAGTGCAGTTTATTGATACAGCCAGGTCAACAGTACTGCTGAAAGTTTGAGCCATGTAGCAATATGACTGATGTTTCATTCCTGCTGGACAGTTTTACAAACCACTCATACCATGTAAAAAATAAAAATAGGAGGAACAATATTTGCATTACTTTATGTCACTTTGGTAACAAAACATTCAAGTTCCTGAGAGAGACTAAGCACCCACACCCTTCAAATGTAGCCATTGAAGAAGACCCCTGGCTTGCGTCCCTTGGGGTTGGTCCCTTGTTTACCTGAGAGAGGGTGAAGGGCGGGGCCTCAAGTGGGTTGGCTTTTCCGGGATTGGAGGTTTGTTGCCACGGGGTGGTGTTTGGGAGGATGGAGACTCACTGGACACACTGAAGGTTTTCATGAGCTGAGCAACCCGTCCCCGTCCCAAACAGCTCTCCTCAACTACCTCAGCCCCCACATCCACAGAAAACGCCCGTTTAGAGGCAGCGACCACTCGGAAATCACCTGCAAACGGAGAGAGAGAGAGAGAGAGAGAGAGATCGCGATGAGACAAGGACTTGTGACCTTCAAGGTCTGTTTTTGTAGGTGACAACTTCAAAACATTCTCACACTTCTCTTCTGCCCTTTTCCCTCGCTCATTTTTTCGCTTCTTCTCTCTTCTATCACTCTCTTCTATCCTTTTTATTCCCCGCCCCTTTTCAGTGTCTCTGGCTCTTTTTTCATGGGCTGCAGACTGCCAGACCGGAGGTCGTCGGCGCAGGAAGTAGAGCAGGGACGCAGCTGGGTGTAGTTGGTGTGTGTGTGTGTGTTTGTGTACACGGTTATGGGTGCGTAAGAGTGTGCGGTTATACGGTGTGTGTGTGTAATTGAGAGATGGAGGGATGGAAGATGAGGAGAGGAGGGCCGCAGGGATGGCGGCGGAGAGCAGACAGACGCTGCTCAGACACCAGAAGGCTTGAGGAGCTGCTTATTTTTAGCCACGTCCCCAGGGGACACAGATGTGTGAGTGCGTTCGCTCTCTTTCGCTCGCTCTCACAAACACATATACCCCTTCTCCTTTACACACACAAACTATGACACACATTTTACCCCCTCGCAAACTCCTTCTCCTCAAAACACATCTTCACACACACACACACACACTCACACACCCTGGTCAAAGACACAAACCCACATGTGGCTAAGTCAGTGGAAATGTCCCAGAACTAAATCACAAAACATCAACCTTAAAACACAGACACTAACTAAATCAGTCTCATTTTTATGCCCTTTTTTTCCCCCCTTATCTCTGTCATTAACCATTACTTGGGTAAATTTGCATTTGAATATATGCAATGCATAAAATAATGCAATGCAATATATTAAGGGTCCAAAAAGAATTAATTAAATAAGTATTTCAAAATAAATACAAAACAACAAATAAACCTTCGAATTAGAAAACAAAAATAAATAAAAATTAAACATTTATAACAATAATGATGTTTTAAATGGTAATTTAAAAAAAGAAATGCATTAATTGTGATGTTTGTCTAATCGTTTAATAATAATAATAATAATAATAATAATAGTAATAATAATAATAATTATTGATCGATAGATAGATAGATAGATAGATAGATAGATAGATAGATAGATAGATAGATAGATAGATAGATAGATAGA
>JAUMHP010000031.1:4523074-4533536 GCA_032361065.1 Enteromius trimaculatus | reverse complement strand
CACACACACACACACACACACATATACACACACACATTTGCATTTAAATTAGCATTTTTATTAAGCTCTTATGTTTAGGTTCACTTATTTAACTTTAATAGCAATGAAAAGGGACTTAGTTACGGGAATGCCTTTATTTATTTATTTATTTATTTTTTCCCCAATGTTATTTTCATCACAGATATATTTAAGGAAGGTATATAAGATAAGATTTATAAGAAAGGTGTGTCTTTGAAAACAGTTCTAATAAAATATACTTGTTCTAATAAACGTAAGAATCACGGTACTTACATCTTCTAAAGGTGTTGATGGCTTTTCTTCATTTACAGGCATCTGTAAAATATTAGATACAATATTAAAATACACTACACTCATTTAGAAGTATTGTGAAAAAACAACTCACTCGTTGAACATCATATCTGCTGCAATACCACAAACACACCTGTGGAGGCGCCAGAGCCCTTAATTCTTTGTCAATGTTGTCCTGTGAAAACAAAAAGACTTCAGACTGAGCAAAACTCTTCCACACTTCACACATTTCAATTTATAACAAAAGCTGCTGAAATAATCCTATAAGCCTATCTACTTTGTGATCAGTTAAAAGTCTGAAGGTGTTCAGATGTTTTTTGTGACTTGTGTGGCTCTTCACTAATTGGCAGCCATGAGCCACATGTGCCAATGTACAGGGACAGATGTTTGCGTTTAGCAAGTAGAGGATCATAGTGTGGTGATACTGGCCAGCACATCTCCTCCCAAGAGTGCGTTTCCTGCGCACGGTGTTGCCATGGAAACCCTAGTGCGAACCCCCCACACACCCACCTTAGTATAACAGAAAAGATAAGGTGGTGAGATTTCCACATACAGAGTGAAAACCTTAGACCGTTTCACAAGATCCTCACACACATTAAAGGGTTAGTTAGTAGAAGATTTTGTCATTAATTACTCACCTTCATGTCGTTCCAAACCTGTAAGACCTTTATTCATCTTCATATTTAAAAAAATAACTGAGAGCTCCATAGACAGCAATGCAACTGCAATATTTTCAGGTCCTGAAACGAAGCGAGGACATCGGTAAACTAATCCATATGTGTTTCTGGACCTGAGAACACTGCAGTTTAATTGCAGTCTATGATAGGTCAGAGAGCTCTCAGGTCTCTTTTTTAATATCTTAATTTGTGTTTCGAAGGTCTTACTGGTTTGGAATGACATGAGGGCAAGTAATTAAATTACAAGACATTATTTTTTCCATCACCTGCTTCAATTTCTTTTTGGATGGTTGGAACGTTGTTGCATCATTCCGGTGTTACCGCATAAGTTGCCTGGACACCAAGTGGCCCCAGACAGACAAACATATTGATACATGAGCAAAGAGATGGAGCAATAAAGACCTGCGCTATTGAAAGAGTTGTTGTGCTTGAGAGATGGAGAGGTGGGTGGGTGTGGGCGGGTTTTTTTTTTGAAAGGATGAAAAGGAATAATGGAAGAGAAGGGAATGAAAAAAGGAGGAAAGGGGATAGGAAGGCGCGAAAAGAGGGAGAGATGGAGGTTGTGATTTATTTGGCTGTTGAACGATGACTCTCCCTGTGGAAAAAAGTCCGTCTCGCTGCCCCTCGGCTGTGTCCGAGATTAATGGCGGCAACGGGAAGGTCACCTACACACACAGCCGCATGAATACACAGCGGCACCAATTTAAGAGTTGAGCAAAGGTGGAAGTAAACAAACACACGCACGTGAGAAACGCACACCTTGAAGTTGAGCTGAACTCCTGAATGTGCTTTAGGAGGAAGGTTTTCCCGCCCTGATCGCACAGGTTCCGCTGATGTTCGGTTTATCAAGTTGCTCTTCAAAGTGCTGGGCTGGTTGCTGAAATACATGACGAGACGTGTGAAAACAACACACAAAAATACGCCCTTCACAGTCAAACAAGTTTGCTCATTAGTTGTGTTCTTATGTTTACACGCCCCTTGCACAAGACAAATCAAAACATAAAAATTGTTCAATTATATACATTTATTAACACAAAAAAACTAACCTTTTCTTCAGGAGGTACGCATGAATTAAAAGTGACAATAAACACGTTAATAAAGTTTCTATATAACAAATGAATAAAATAAATATTTTATGCAATGTTTCCCAAATCAGCATATTACAAATATTTAAGACTAAAATTTTAATTTTACTTCTCTATTACAGTAATAAATTATATTTCATATATGTTAAAATGGATGAGTTTAATCTATTTTACTGATTACTGTATTTTTGATAAATAAATTTACCCTTGGTGAGCATAAAAATTGACCCCAAACATCTAAACAGTAGTGCAAATTAGATTTATATATTAGCTAAACCCTAAATAAATGCCATTTTAATTATACCAAACCTCATATTATAGTTGGTAATAACATTAAACATAATTTGTTTTTGTTCAGAAATAGAAAAGCATCCATACTGTGAATTGTTCAGTACGCTGGCCGTTTTTCTCTCTCCAAACCCTGAATAGATGATCTTGGAGGATTTGAGCTCATCCATCTCTCCAATGACAATGACCTGCACGTCTCCATCTCTTCCCAGCAGCCAACTGACACTCTTGCTATTAGCTACAAAGAAAGAGGGAAAAAGGAGAGAGTCTTAGTGGTACTTGAAACACAATAAGCCTAGATTAGTAATTATCATTTAACATACTATAATACTTCAGAAATATTTACAAATTCCTGTTCATAAATGTTTGACTGTTCCTGTTCTTGAGTACATTCATATATTCTTGTATGAATATATAACAGGGAGATTAAATGTGTTAAAAGCAAGAAATATAGAAAAACATTTTACGACTGCTTATTGGATCAATAAAGCTAAATGTTATTTTTTTTCTGCACATTGCTTGATGAGAAGCTAATTGAAGTTGCCAAGTATTTCATTAAAATGGTGCAAACAAATACAATGAGATAAAATTTGAAAAAATAAGAAAGCTGACTTGTATTGCGTAAGGGAGAGAGGGGGGGGGGGGGGGATTCTGACAAAAATATAAGGAAACCCTCCCATGATGAACTGGTTCTTCTTGCAGGCCTTGTGGCAAAACAACAAGATTCCAGTTGAACAGCTTGACTAACACACTCGTGATCCCAGTCAAGACAAAACGATCATGTCAATCTAAACAGGCCGGGCCGCCATAAAGGACGACCATGTGAAATGAAGAGCAAATGAGAAGAAACAGAAGCCAGTTGTTTTTGTGTTTCAAATGTCGATAGTCTACCATAAGAGTTTAAAACAAATGGTTTTGCTTGATTTATTACAAATACATAACAATCACTGACTAATCATTCCTCCCAGTTACTCAGTGACTGTTAAAGCTAATAAAAAATATATATTCTACAACCCCAATCCTACCTAAACTTATGTTACTAACATTACTTATGTTAATGTTACTATTAATGAACAGCAAGTTAGAAGAGAGCTAAAGTTATATTTAAACTTAAAATAAAGTGTATATATATTTTTAGGAGTATTTGGACTCAGCCAGGACCTGCTGTAGTTGGAACCAGCTCATTCAAGCCATAGAAAAATACGGTCTGTGACTTTTTTTTTTTTTTTTAATCCATATTGGGCCTTAAAAGGGTTATGACAACAAAACAGCAGCTTAAGGCTAAAACCTTACATTTAAGATGATCTTTCCTTCAACATACACGATTGTTTCATTTGGAGTCGATTTGTTTAATTTCTGAAAGAAGTTTCTTATTCTCACCAAAGTGGCATTAACTTAATCAAAAATAAAGTAAAACTAATATTATAAACTTAAAATGATTAGATAGATTTAAAAATGTTATTTATTACTTGATGCAAACTGAATTTTCAGCAGCCATTACTCTTCAGTATGATCCTTTAGTAATTATATTGTTATATTAATTAATGATGAAATCAGTTGTGCTGCTTAATATTTCTTTGTGTATTATATTCAGAAAAAAAAATGTATATTGGATTCCTATTTCAAATAAGTGTTTTTACTGACAATTTTGTTAAATCAAAGTATGCAGTGTAATATTTCAATTCTTAAAAAAAAAGAAAAGAAAATCCACATCATCTTTTCACAACAGCTGGTAAATCTACATTTCTCCCTTTTTCTTTCTTTCTTTCATCTTACTTTTTGAGCATCTGCGTTTCCTCTAAACTTCCTGCTTTGTTGGCAGTTATCCGTATGAGGGAATGGAACTTGGCTTGGCTGACATTTCCTTTCTTGCTTTCAAAACTGGGTCAGTAACAGAAGTGTTTCCTCTGCCTTGTGTAGCCTGCTCACTGCAAGGGTCAGGATGTCTCCAGAGACTCCCCTGATTGTGTTATTTTATTATGGCATTGTACTTTTTTGTGACAGATCCTTGAATGACATACTGAAATTGTATCCCCTTTGCTAAAAGACACCATGGTCAACAGGACAGGCTCGCACAGTAGCAGTCAAAATCTTGTATCGGTATGTCTTGGGGAAACCACTGACCTGCAAGAACAGCTGCCGTTGTCTCAAAGAGATAAAGGACTCGCTGTTCTCCTCTGAGGTCTGAAACTCAGGGACCTGATAATAACTGCTTTGTTATTGAGCAAAGACGACTTCCTCCTGGAGTGATGCATGTCAACCTAAATTATTGCATTGAACTTCCTTATAAACCCAAAGAGAATGGCAATCCAGTGGCCCCGAATTTTTTTTGGACACTTAAAACTTTCATTGCATTGCAATTACTTCGTTGACTAATCCAGTTTAAGATGATCAGTCAAAGTTCTGGCTCTTCCAGTAACAAAGCTGATATGCCAGATTCCAGAAGCCATCTTTACGTCTAACCAGTTTAAACGGGTGTAACTTAGGCTAAGCAACGTAAAGTTTCATTTTTTGTTCTTTTGTTTGTTTTTTTCATAGCTCTCTGTCTCTTTTGCCGTTTTACAGATAGCCTCTATCTCTCAGAAGCATTCCTCTCATATCTCAGCCGTTTGCTCCTCCCTTGTATCAGTGGTCCTCCTCAGATCTGTGACGTCTCTAACCTTCAGCGTTAAAAAGTGACGAAACTCCCTCATGTTGTATGTAGTTCTAGTTTACGGTGTTCCGGTGTCACATTGAAGAGATCCTTTAACTAATATGAGATTCGGTTAATACTGGTCATGACAATTTCCTATTGATGCCTGGACATGTCGTTCTTAGTCAAAAGTCTGTAAACGTGTCTGGTCTTGCGTTTGGTTCCCAGTGGCAGAATCAATCACAGTAGCTCTCAAATAGAATTACTCTCGTGTTTCAGAACACTTTCTGTTGTCAAAACATCTGTGTCCAACCTATTCTGACGTCACAAGATGTTTTTCTGTGGCTTTCAAGCTCAGCTACTCGGTCCTGACTGAGTCATGTCCCACATTAAGATTCTGACCATATTAAGTAATTTGAAGCCAGCAATAAAAAGCCAGAGCCGTTTTCTGTGGCTTACAGATGTGGGAATGGTAAATGCACTGATGAAAGATCTGCATTAATAATTCAAATATCCCACATTCAAACCTCATGTTTGTAGTTCTTTAATTTAGACGGATCCTGATGAGTTGCATTATGATTATGGTGTAAAAGATCTTTAACGTCAGGACAACATTTATAACATTTATTCTACTGTGTTAAAGGCTGATGAAGAACTCACTTCAATAAGATGCATAGGTCACATGACATTTTTTTTATTTGTATGGTGCGATATAAACCCAGTGCGCACCTGTCTTTGGTTTGGGTGGCTCCCTCTCCAGCTTCTCCTCTCGCTCCTTCCAGCGTCGCACCTGCTCCTCGCGCATCTTCAGGAAGAGCGTTTTTTTCTGCTCGTCGTTCAGAGCGTCCAGCACATCCGGGTCGATGTACATGTCGTTCAAGATCTGCTGCAGCATGGCCGTGTGTGTGGTTCACCTGATTATATTCTGAGATTCAGCAACAGTCCTTCAGAATGAGGATGATGGTGGTAAAGACGATGAAGCCCAGCTCGGTCCGTTCACCACACACAAGCTCTCATCACTAATTAGCAGCCATAAACTGGACACGCTGTCAGAAGAAATGACAGATTACAACATCTGGAAGCAATTTGATCTCTTTAATAGTCTGTTTGCTCTTTCTCTTCCTGTGCAGCTTCAGACATTTCGTGGGGCATGTATAAGTCGTCAAAAAAAAATAAAAAAAAGTTTATTTTTTGATAAGCTTGAAAATTGCTTTCAAGGTTTCAATCTGGGTGCATCATAAAATTTTAATGACCATTTATTTACAAAAATAAGCTTTTATAGTGTTGCCATATATGTTAAACCATAATGTTAAATCATAAAACAACGTTGTTGTTTTTTTAAATAAATACATCATCTAAAAGCTAAATAATATATGGTTTGTAAGAATATGACAATTAATTTGGGTGAAATCTGAGGGTGAAAAAAAAAATAATAATAATACAAATGACATTCCTAACCATGCACATTACTAAATGGTCTAGGGTCACATTTATTATATTAGAGATATATAATATTGTATCACTGACAACTTCCTAAAAAATAGTTTGTAATTAATAAACAATATTTTAAATCAAATCTGATTGCACTTTATTTTACGTATAAAGATTTTCTATTTTCAACCGTTTTATTTTCATTTTTTAAATAATTTTTAAATCATTTTAATAGATTTTAAATGTTTTGTTTTATGCCGTTTTATTGCAATTACTATTGTGCATGAAATGTGCTATATAAATAAACTATAACTAAATTATAAAATTCTAAATTTACATGTTGTCTTCATAATCCACACTTTTTTCAAAATCACAGAGTATAAAGGTTTTTTTACACATTAAAATATGCAGCTGTCTTTGCATTTCTGTAAGGGGGCTAATCATATTTGGTGGTCAAAAGTTAAGAAACATCTGCTGAAGAGCATATTTTAACTCAAACACATGGTCTCCCAGCTCTTTTTAGGCCCGACTGAGGGGACTTCTCAGGAACGGGGGTTCGCTGCTTCTGTCATCAGCAGATCCCCCTCCTTTCACGAGACACTTCTGCTCTATTTTAACATTGTCTTATTTTGGCCACAACTGAGTTTGCATGCTCCGACCACTTTAAGAAAAACAGCAGGCGTCTACAACTAAAAAAGCCTGAGATCACATCATACCCAAAAAAGAACCGCAACAACAGCAGTTGTGACTAAGACAAAAAAAAATGGATGTCTGCCTGCCCACACATACAACAATCTGCAGTTAACGTGTAGATATGGCGGCAAACAAAAAACAAAGTTGGAAAGAGAAGAATAAAAAAAAAAAAGCTTGTGTGAAGGAAAATATACTCACAGCTGGGTGCTGACGCTCCACGGCAGACTTTACCAAAAGAGAGAGTGAGTGCTTGTGTGTCCTTCTTGCCTTTGTGTATGACTTAGCTGGTGACATCACAGCATTCCATAGTCTCTCTCTCGCGCACGCTCTCTCTTTTCGTTTGCTCTCTCTAATAAACGTACATTACACACTGTCCCTTGCCTTCACACAAACACACACTTCCTTTCTGTTCCTGTAACTCTCTCAGGCTGGAGGGAAACTCAGGAAGCAGATCTCAGCTGTTGGCACAGCAAACGAAGCAGCAGCATCCTGTTTAACAGAGAGAGTTTGGGAGAGAGGAGGAGGGGCGGCTGAAGGAGAAGAAGAAAATGACACAGAACTTCATCATTCAAGCAAAGGAATTTACAGAAAAACACCCAAGAGGATGAGTCAATCTTCACATTACTCAGTGCATTTTCAGTGCCAATAATGAAATACAACTGTACATGACGAATCAAGTAATTAGGCACTTCCTCTAAAATTCTCCCAATGACCACCGCAAAACTCCCCTATATTATTTTCTTAAAACCCTTTGTTTACTGTAAATGAATATACAGGAAGGACACTGATTTACAAGCTTAAAGATTTTGTTAAAACGATCTTCAAGTAAAAAGACTAAACTACATTGTTTTCAAACACGCATTGCTTTAATCTAAACTCACACCAGAGGGCGCGCGAGCGTAAAAAACTTTTTTTTCCGGCACATTTATTAGAAATAGTTTTACGGCTGTTATGACTGCAGAGATACTTCAGGTTACTTAATAAATAAGTGATTGTTTGCTTTGGGCGCACACATTAGTCATATGCATCCAGCCACTCTGAAATTCAGCTTCCCTGGTTTTAATGGTATTCTTCTCTCTCAGTGCTTATTGGATAGTTTACAAATGACGGTTTTTAATTTGCAAATGCGTAATAATTTTTTTTTTTTTTTTTATCTGTATATGGAAATATAGGCTGCATTTGCTTCGTTACGGTTTAAATACTGAAGCTTAATCAACAGCGCCATCTACTGGTTTTTCGAGGACCGGTCTGTTATGAGTGGACCTGAGAACATTGATTTAAAGGTATCGTTTGCTAAAAAAAGAAATCTTTGTCAATGTACTAACCCTCATGTTGCTTTAAACTTCTATGACTTACTTCTGTTGAACATTAATGTAGAAATTCTGAAGAATCATCACACAGCAATATTCAAAACAACCACATTGTTGTGCAAATCTTAATGCATAAATATTCCAAGTCACTCGAAAGCATTTCACTACTTCTACTTTTGCCACTGCTGATGCACATAGTTTAATTAGTAATCATTTTCAGATACAAGAAGACCTTAAGAAGAAATTTAAGGTCAACGAGACACACACACAAATAATATATTGGAAGGAGAACAGGATTCCAGAAATGCAACATTCAGAGGGGAGAAAAGAGATTTAAAGGGACAGCAACAGTTGGTTACTCAAATTCTTGAACATTAAAATTGCTCGAGTTATTTTCTTTTGCGTTCAGCAGTCAAAAGAGGATCAAACATGAGGATGTGTAAATGACAGAATTTTCATTTTTGGGTGAACTATTCCTTTACATATTTGATTTATGAACAGGTATAAAGTACTTCATTTGTCCCGTTGGAGCTTAGCTGTGCCAGCCTCTGGTTACATAAACTACTGTTCATACTCACGTGTAAAAAAAAATATACTTTATAAAAAACAAAAATACAAATAAAAATAACAACAATAATAATAAATGAAACAAGATTAATACACAATTATATATATTTTTTAAAAATCATAATAAAAACATAATAGGTTCCTATGAACTATTGTTATAAAAAGCTGCAAAGATTTTCTTTAATAAAAAAATAACTTCTTTAATAATAATGAAAAAAAACTTAATAGTACAAATATATATTTATTTATATTTTTTTCTTTCAGTGGTTTGTTAAGATTATTGCTTATTACTCAAACATTACCCATCTTACATTTATATAGTCATATATACCATAACCAAAAATGTCAGCTCACATCTTTTGCTCAGTGACCGTTACGTCATTAGTGCTTGTTGTTTTCCGATGTTCTTTGAAATGGGCCCCAACCTTTAATAACATTTCAAAACTACCATACTTATGTATCAGCTTAGACAAATGTTTTAGACTTTTGGACTGCCATTTTCAACCTCAATCATCTCCATTTGCTCACACTGACAGAATAAAAATCAAGTGTTTCATGCTGAATGTAAATAGTGATCTGAAATCATATGACGAGAACATCTAAATGAATATTAAACAGCTACTAAAACTAACTATGGCTCGTGTTATGCATGTCTGTTATTTCTTTTTACAGATATAACAAGTAAATAACATTACTTATCTAGTGCTTTGGATAATGTGGATAACTTTTGGGAAAATACTAGCCTGTTATAATTCTTGACAATTCAGCCACGAGATGGCGCAACTCTCAACAGAGCAGATAAAACTGAAGGACTGTCAAAGGGACTTTAATAGACGCCTAAAAGAGACATTCAAGCAGTGCATTCAAACGTTCACAGCTTGGCAACTCTAGTTTATGCTTGTTCTCATTGTTGATCTGACACTAAAGACTTAAGCACATCTGTTTTGTCCAATAAGTACAGATGTTCAGAAAGGAGCGGCTGCAGATTCTTCAATAAAGTTAACATAGGACTACTGTTTATTCTGTGTGAACTAGTTTTGGCATGTAGGTTAAATAGGCCTACTACAAATGTAACTGAGACTGAACAGAAACTACAGCTTGGCTCAATACAGATAAGCAGATAACTGAACCAAACTAAACCAGACGAGGTTTGTGCTAAGGACAGATAACCCAAAACTGGCTTCTTGATGAAAGCGTCACACCCACCAGCACTTCACACACAAATTTAGGTCACTACTGACTCATGAGAGGCGCTTAGACTAGCGCTACACATCTGGACACTATGGAACGAACGAAAACAGAACTTCAAATGTCCCAAAAACACTTTGAAATGATGTCAAAAACATCAAAAACACTTTGATGTTTGTTTGTGGATCATTATCCTGTTGGAAAACCAAGCATGACCCATTGTAACATTTCTAGCATGGACAGTCGGTTTTTAATTTGTTATACGTTAGTATTTAACAAACC
>JAUMHP010000031.1:4497147-4510868 GCA_032361065.1 Enteromius trimaculatus | reverse complement strand
AGGCTTCCGTACAGAAGTTTACCTCACACCAGAGGAGTATGTTTAGAAGCATTAAACATCCTTTTGTCTGGCAAGTAACATCTAATACGTTTTCGAATTTCTGAGTCACTCGTTGTGATCAGAATGATTTGCTTTTGGGCCGAACAGACCAGGAGTTATGCAATAGCGTAGAGGAGGGCCAGGGCCAAACAAAACCAGACGAGAAAAAGAAAGGCGAAAAGAAAAATGAACAAGAACCCAAACTTAGATCCAAAGCACCAGCCAGTGTATAAGCATGCAGAGTCTGTAAGGCACCAGGTTGTTTAATGCTGAAGAGTATGCTCCCCAACAAGTTTCATTAAAGTCAGGCTCTCCCAATACAAGTCCTCAAGGGCCCTCGTGGAAGAGGGCTTTCATTTCAAAAGACTAGTCATTGATGTCTGATCAAACAGTCAAGAGTTGATATATTATCTTAGTATGTACACGTAGTTCTCTGACAACTCGTTCCTTACACGAAAAAACAAGTTTTGATTCAACTGCCTGACCAAACATCACTGACGTTATGGACATTGAAACCATTACAGAGATGAGTCCTTGAGGACGAACATTGAGAAATCCACCTCAATGTGGCTGTGTACAGGTTAACATGCAACTACAGCATTCCTTGGCGCCACTCATCCTCTCATTGGTAGACTGATAATATATCTATATATATATATCTATATATTTCTTTTTAAACCCTTTAACAGATTGTTTGTCAAATCCCCCACTAAAAACGTGGGTTGTTTTCTTCTCCACTGAAATACATCTGATTCACAAAATCATACTTTGTATGTTTTTCTACATGAGCGTTTTCATACGTTTCTTTGTATGTTTGTATCGAGGGGTCCGGTTTCGTTACAAAAAGGTTTTTAAGAGCTCTTTCCTCTTCCGTTGTCATTGCTCTTACTTATTAAGTACCTTTTTTTAATACACTGTGCATGACAACGAGACACAAGTACATAGCATATCATCTGCATGACAAGAACTTCAATTTAAAAAAATACACTGGTAATACTCCTCAGAATGTTTGTGAAGAGGTCGCCCTCCGCCTGTGGACGCTTGCGACCACTCGCTCTGCTGACCCCTGTACCTCTGTCAATCAACAGGTTGATATTTTTCCCTCCCATCAGGGTTCCTATCTAGCCCTCAGGTGATGCTTGGAATATCTAGTGGCATGGCTACCATGACAACCTCTTCAGATGATTCGAAAATTTGGTTAAAAAAACTAAAACATCTGATTTGTGCTGAAGTCATTAGCTCACACGTAAAGGAACCGATTCCTCGTAATCTCGGCAATAACTCCATTGCAAACACTTTTTTATAATATCTTGGAACGTGTAAAAAAGTTCTCGGTTAATAAGGGAAAAAGAAACACGCAGTTCTGTTGTCGTCAAGTAGGAAACACAGTTCATATATAATGTTATTACTTGGTTTAGCAGCCGCTTACTGTATTAATGGTGGGTAAGTGGATGACATCCAGCGATGGGTGGACTGTCAGTTTGTGGAGGTTTGTATTTTTTGTGGGTAGTGCTCCCTTGGAGTTAAACAGTTACGTATCTTTTATGTATCTCTCTCTTTTTTTTCTTTTTTTTTTTTACAGCAAAGTACGTAGAATTTCTCTTTAGGTTATTCGGATTATTTTTTTTGCATGTTTCTCTCCACTATCAATCCTCGTCCCCGTCGTCTCCGTGCATCTCCTCTTGTTGCTGCTGCTGAAGCTCGCATGCCCTTTTTTCCCGCTGTTTCTCTTGAATCTTTTTCATTTCGTCTGCGTATTTACAGAAAGTGCTGCCGAATTTCGACCACACTTTGTAGGGCACTGTGATAGAGTTGCGATAGGTGGGCTTGACTTCGCTTACCCTCATGAACACCCCGTACTTATTGGAGCCCACGTCAAAGAAAAAGCGCTTATTGTCCACAGTTAACGAGGTTCCCTCGGGCAGCTCCGCCGGCTCGTCCTCCACTCCGTAGTCGTCGATGAGTTTGGCGAGCGCGTCGCGAAACTCGATAAGTCCCTGGGCTGGAAGAGCGATGGTCTGGCCTTGCGTGGATCCCAAGCCGGGCCCCCGGTTGACTGTCTGCCGGATCCTCAGAAAGCGGCCCCTCTGGTTCTCCTTCAGATCCATGTAGTACTTCCGATTCTCCCGCACCAGAAACTCACTCTTCAGCGCCCGCCGCGGCTCGTCCTGCGCTATGTCCGGATTGCTCGGCCCCAACTGGGCATAGTGCTCGATGAAGTCCCCCAGGTAGTCGCGGAACTCGACAGCCACAGACATGGAGAGAGTGAGGCGGCTCTTGTTTCCCCCGGCCCCGACTTCTGCTATCTTCAAGAAGCGGCCTTTCGCGTTCTGCTTTACGTCTAGATAAAAGCGCTTGTTCTGGATGTCAACCCGCTTCGAGGCGAGCTCCTGCGTCTCGTGCTGCAGCCCGGAAGCCGAGCCCGCCCCTCCTGTCACTGGGTGCATAGAACCGACGCCCGGGCCAGTGGCTGCTCCTCCCTGCTCGCTTCCACTGTCTCTGTCCGCCATGATGCTGCCTGCCTTCTCCCTCTATCTAACTGCAAGCCTACTGCCAAGCAGCCACGCCACCGCTCTCGCGAGATCTCTGTGAGGAGAGAAGACGAGCGCTGTTCAAACCTGTGCAGAATCCGAATAAATTCATACTAAAGAAGGTCTAACGCCGCAACTGCACTCTCTGATCACACATTATGTATTTTCTGGAAGATGACGATACATTCGATTCAAAGCGAAAGTAAAAAAACAAAACAAAAATCTATTCGCTGCGTACTGAGTGTGTGCTGCCTTCAGCGCGTATCTTAATATAGAATATTTTTCACTGCTGTCAATGTATTTTAGTTTAGGCTATATGCAGTCATCACAAAAGCCATTTGCTTAGGTTTCGTTGTCCTTTAAGCTTTTATTCACGCTTAAAGCTTATAAAACTATTTTCTGAACAGTGGCTCAAATTGTAAGGGAGATTAAATGTTGCTAAAAACGGGGTAAAAAGAACAAGTCTTCCATATGCGAAGTGACAGAAATATATATCAATCTTATTGATATCGGTCACGCATCTCGCTGGTATTTAAATAAGTAATGACACATTTACCAAAAAAAATAAATAAACGTTTAGAAGCAAACCGGTTGTGTTTGTTTATGCTTTCATTTAGTCTATCCTTCACCTCGGCTTTTTTTTTTCATGGCAAAAATAAAAATAGCTTATTGGAAATACATTTTTCAGACGCATTCGTATATTCCTTAAATGGCTATGATTTTGAGCTATAATAAATATCTTTTCAGTTATTCGGTTAAAAACTGTATACATTTTCAGGTTTTTAATGCGGTTGAATTTTATTCGGGTATATAGTTATTTATTACATTTTCTGTATGTTTATGTTACGCACTTATCTAGGCTACAATGCGAGTTATTTTCATCCAGTGGTCTATTATTTGACATACATTGCTGTATGGAATCATACCAGATGCAAATTATTCATTATAATCAACTACATACTCACATATTTTTTAGTAGTTGTTTACCTTTTACCATCGAAAAAAAACCTCCCTGTAAAATATATATGCAATTAACGAAGGTTTCTAATTAAATCAAGCCTCAGCGTCGCCTGCATGTAAGAATGAAGCAAGTTTGCGTATCTAAAAAGGCTTTTGTGATATTGTATTCAAGGCATGTTTGATTAAAATTATGTAGGCCTTAACAGTTGAGTTTTAGGATTAAATTATATGTTTTCAAACTTACATTGATACACTTGTGATGGATTATTTTTTTACCAAAGCGGTTAAGAGTAATATGTGTTGTATGAGCGTTACATACATGCAGGAGAATATATCTCGAAGTACTAAAACTAAACATCTCGTGAACACTAACACGGTACAGTTCATCTCAATACAGCTGTAGCGTTTCTCAGATATTATATAATATTTATTTCGTAAGCATAGGCAAATGAGTAATGGGTTTCTGGCATTTGTATATATATATTTAAAGAAAATACTAGATTTAACGAGTAAAATAGATGAATATAATTTACTAGAATGTGTAAAATGCAAAGCCATAATGTTAATCAAATATAAATGCTTTGTTTCTTACAGTTTTCTTTGTTAATCCGCACACAACTCATGATTAATTTACTGTTCCATGATTGATGCTTAGCAATGTGATGCAAAATAAAATATAATAATAGTATTGGTTTATAAACATGCTTTTTAAAGCAAACTGTTTAATAAATGTAGAAATGCCTCATTTTGATTTTGATTTTATTTGATTATTTGCGTGTTTTCCTGTAGCAGTAACAAATATTGTCCATATTTAAAATACCCACATGTATTTTTACAAAAACATTAAGCAAAATTTTATTGGATAATTGCATTAATGTTTTGAATTCATTTTCTTTAACTTTATTGAACTGCTCTGTGATTTAATTCAAATTGAAAACATTTAAAATACCCTGGAAAATAAACGTTATTTATTTTTTCACGCACCCAAGAATTAATTCTTTCTAATCATTTAGTTTAGAAAACATTTAAATAATTGAGCAGCGTGTTCGTTAACAATTAGTATTTTCATAGACGTATCGGGTTTGACAAGCAAAACGCATTTTTCAGAGGCACACTGAAATATTCTGATGCGCCTAATCGTACCTTTTTACTTTCATAAAAGAGCTGTGGACGTAAAACAAAAACAAACTACAACACATCGTCATTAACAAACAATTTTCTTGACCATAAGTGATATTTTAATCTAAAAGTTTAAACACCAATGCAAGCTATAAAAAGAACAAAAAATATATAAAATATAAGATCTCCATGCAGTCTGCAAAGTAAATTTTAGTAAAGTTGACTAAAATTACATTACAGAATTTATCTCCTTTTAAATACGTATAATTTAGATAAATATGTTCACTGAATTATGCCTTGCAAAATGTATATTCGACATTCATATTATTACAACAGTGGGCTAAAAGTTCATGCATTTTCCAGGCATTTGTGTTTGTATATTTGTGCGAGAGGTAATAAACAGGGAAAAAAACGCATATGCATGCAATTTTCCTCATTCCTTAAATAAAGCAATAAAGAACATGCAGAATTTATGCACGCCCTTAAATAGAAACACTGAAAATGACTGAAATTCAGAAATGCAATAATTAGATGGAATAAACATGCACATTACCAGACCATTTATTTGTTGAGTGTTTACTGTTTCTCCATAGACCGAGCACACGTCGAAACAGCATTCATAAACTTGATACCCTGTATAGTTCTGAAAAAGTTCTAAAATGTATTAAATTGCTTACATATGTCAAGTCTATTCAAGCAATAAAAATACATTTATAAAAGTCCAGTCTATTCTTGCATATGATTTAATAAATCAAGTGCATGTCTTTAATTGAAGAGATTTAAATATATAATAAATTACATATATAATAAATAAATGCATTTAAACAATGTTTGCATTCCAGGCAAATAAGCTAAGTGTCTAAGATAAGTGATTTTCTTCCTAATAAAAAAAATATTATAATATTTCCTCGGGCTAAACATAAAAGTTAGTGGTCCCTAACTTTGTGTGGCTTGTTGCTTGCTGGAATGAAACATTTCTGAACTAATTATTCTTAATTTTTACTTAATATTTTGTCAATTGAAACTTCTAATGCACTTGTAAACTCCGTGACGTGGGCCTAACACAAGATAGTGCGTAAAATCAGACATTGAGTGAAGGAAAAAGGGACCGTCGACTCCATTTCATGAGCGTCACTTATTGGAGTGCTTGTTATGTTTTTTGTTTTTGTGGTCTAAGGTGAACTTGAACTCATAACGGTATGTCACACTGGATTTGCCGCAACAGACAGAGTCTGACAGCCTCGCTGTCTGTCGGCACTGTAAACAGTTAACGAGTTTGCGCAAGCAGTCTGTGATATCTGCCCACGGCTGCTGACGTTAATTCCGTGATTGTTATACTGACAAAAAACAAGTATACCGCGGAAAACCATGACATATGATCGTAAAGTGCAGTGCTGTTGCCAAAGTCGCAGACCTGATAACGAGCGACGTGGTTCGGCATATCTTACCCCGCTCAGTCTGCAGGCAGAGCGTTAGCTCCTGTGCAAGCCCTTCGCAGTTGAACACTGTCAGAAACAAAGATGAAAACCTGTAAGCCTCGAAGGCCTACTGTAAACACTGTCGCGGTGCTGCTTCACCGATGCGCCGTTCACAAGATGGAACGAAAGAGCGAGTCGTGGCATGGAGACGGACGCACGCACGAGCTCAACGCTGTGCGCGTGGAGTCTGATGTCAGCACGCTCTGCTTGGGAAAAGCAAAGCTCTTGCGCCTCACTCTGTTCATTTCGTGCTATTGCAGCTGGATTTGCTGTTTTTAGCTTTTTCGATGGAGAATAGCCTACTTCACATACGTCTAATATGAAATTTAGTCCGAGAGTAGAAGATGCAGATAGAATAGAATCGAAAACTAGAGTCACGGTCGCCTTTTTACTGGGTTGTTAAATTTAGAGTGTATGCGAAAGTAATATGCATGTGTGTTTTATTAACTTCCTTATGTCACATTGGTTATAACAACAATAAATAATCAAATAATAATGAGACAAATCAATAATGTAACTTTATCATGTGGGGCGAGGGGACAAGATAAAACTGCTTTGTTGACCTTTTCGGTGCTCCAGTAAACCTTTAAATACTTTTCTTTTTCAAGGGTGTAGGGAAATGCAGTGGAGACTAGCTTATTAAAACATAATAAAGAGTTTGTAGTGTTTAGAAAAGCGTAAATAAGCTATTTATCGTATCTGATCTGAGCAAACGTTTTATAGAGATAGGATGACGTCTAGCCTAAAAGTGTCACGTTGTCACGTGTACACGTGGGGCTGTGTCATGGCTCAATTTTCAGATTAAAGTGCTTTTACGTATAAAGAAACTTTTCGTTAAACTCATATTTTACTTTGTTGTTCAGTGAAGTTTGGTCGGTGGGAGGTCGAGGGCAGCGCTGTTTCAGAACCATGGACAGTAACCTCCACTGCGATTCTAATAGTCGATCAGTTTTGCTTTTAGCGAGTTGGTGTTGTGTGCCTCTGTAAATAATAAAGAAACTTGTAATTCACCTCCATATTTCTGAACCACTAGCATGAAGATGAAGAAGTGCTTAGACATTGATTTCACTCCACAAAAAGTGTGCGTTTATGTCGAACTTTGGTGAGCTTTTAATCGATGTTATAGCCTAGGCTGCATATTTTTTAACATATCAATTAAAAGTACATTTTTCGTAATCTTTCGCCGTTTTTTAATAGACTGAAAAAATAGCATTAAAGGCATTTTTATATATTTACTTTTTTTTTTTTTTTTTTTTACATTTAAGCGTTTCCTCTTTTAAATGCCTTTATGTTCAACACATTCGTAAATAGTCAATCTTTTTGCAAAGACTTTTATAGCAATTATATGATTATTAAAGTGTAGATGTAGAAACAGACATTAAACCCTTAGTGTGTGTAGTGTTGGCCTACACACGCTAAATAAGCAGTAAAACTGTTTATTTTTAAAGACCTATCTACACAACGTTATAATTAGGCCTACCACTTGCAATGGCACAAAGTACCATTTCACCACTTAAATACATTCTCTTTCTGATAGAAAGTGTAAAATATATATTTACATTTTATGTATCTCAGAAATCACATGTTTTTTTTATTTAGGCTATATAGGTTAGGTCATAAACACCATAGCTTGGTTTGTTTGTTTGTTTATTTATTTGTTTATTTACTTAATGAAAGCAACCTACACATATGCAGTGAAATCTCAGTAAGGGTAAATTTATGAACTATCACCACTGTGCTTTGTGCAAGACTCTAACCTCAAGTTACCCCAATTTAGGCCCACTAGTCCTCGACTACTGTTTTGTACTGTGTACTCTTAATTCATTTATAACTGAATAAATTAAACTACAACTTGAGCTATTTATTACCCATGATTCCCGACAGTCATCTTCCAAGTTAGAAAGGTTTTCCTTTGTGTGCGCACAGAACAGCAGATGTCGCTCTACGTGAAGTTGTAGCTGCGCTCCTTTGCAGATCCACAGGTTCAGCCTTCGTTTAGTACATGATTTAGGCTATTTTATGTATCGTTCCTAACCGGTTAAAGTCTAATATTGATATTTATAATCTCCTTTTAAACATTTCCTGCTTGCCAAGTGTGTCTATAAATGCTTTACCATCTTGTGCACATATTTTGCGTTTGATGCAGTCTGCTGCTACATTCGTGATGTTCCTTCGTTTCATTTGTTAAAAAATTATCTCATTCGTCCAGCCATCAGCAATGCAACGGATACCAGACGTAGCCTATGGATTTGATGCAACGCCTCACTATCATTTTTTTTTTCTCTGAGGCAGAACGGCGAATGTGACCTGAATGCAGGGTATGATTTAGTAATGGAATGAGACGCAAAACTCATTCAAAGCTCATTCATTCGCACTGTTAGCCATCGCGCTCAAAGCAGCGCAAACCTCTGCGGTGCTCTAACGATTTACAGGGAGATTTGAGGCGGGCACTTCTCTGCACCATACATTTTGGTGTGTTTTTTTTTTTTCTTTCTTTCTTTTCTTTTGCTTTTTTTTTTTTTTTTAATTCGGTGAGGATTGGCGATGGGAGAGATCATGGATTGACCATTTTTCTCGGGGTGTCGGAGACTAAAGACGCACACGCCGGCGCATGGGCGTTCGTTTCAGCACCCCAGCCGTGAATCTGCCGCTTGCACGGGGAATCTTGCCCTGATAGATCGGGGTGGCGGATAGAGAGAGACGGGACGCGAGAGAAACGGCAACAGCGTTTTGTCGCTACGAAAGTGGATTCTTACAACGTTTGTGTTGAGGGGATATCGAAGGTAGCCCTAATAGTTTACTGCAGCATTTCACATTCGACTGCAGTGGAAGAAACACAGCAGCCAGTGTTGTGTAGGGCGCGCTCACCACTGCAATTTCGGGGCAAAGATTGACTGGCGGCGTCTTGCGGATACCTGGTCGTGTCTTCGAAGGAGGCAGCATCCACGACTTTCCCTGCATTTTACGATGCGCTTCGGAAGAATGCAGTTGAGGGATTTGTATTAGCCCAGCAGCATTACGCCGTTTCCGGTTCCTAGCTGGTGTTTCCCGATTGCAAATCTATCGGAAAAAAGCAGCGGATCCCGATGGCATGGACACTTACGCAAGGTCTGCCGCGCCGCCGTGCTACTGGAGCCTATTCGCAGTCTCTTCAGCCTTTAACCCAGCTCCACTACCATCGCCCCGCAGCCCTGCCGCAACGCGACCACCGACCACCGAGCCAAAGCAGGCGGCATGAGGAGGCTTGATTCGGTACACTTATCCATGCTGCTCATCGGGGTCTCCTTCGCCTGCTACTCCCCGAGTCTGAATTCCCTGCAGGACCAGGCTTACAGATCCGCCGTGGTGATTGAGGGCAAGGTGCAGTCCGCGCCTCAGAACGTCTCAGCGGAGCCGTACAGTGTGAATGTCAAAGTCCTGGACGTGTGGCCGCGAAACAGCGGGGGTCTGGAGCGGGAGCAGCTCGTCACCGTTGGGGAATTTGGCTCGGAGGCTCCGTGCGCCAAAGTGAACAAGAATCACAAGTATATATTTTTCATGGACCCAACTGATGAACCCTTGGTTTTTAAAGCGTCCTTTGCGCCCTTAGATACAAGTGGGAAAAACCTGAAAAAAGATGTTGGGAGGATCTTGTGTGAAGACTGCGGTAAGTTTATACCCACAAAATTCTTGTGCAGGGACCCGCAAATTGACGTTGGCCGTCGGCTTCGGTTGTATGCTTATGTGTGGTGCGGATGACATCCAAATGTTTGGTGTAAGTAACAGATGGGGGCTTGTGGGGGCGTCTCTGCAGCAATATTGGGCAGGAATAAAACGCTTTTTCGTGGTATCGTCAGACATATGCAAAGACATATGCTTAGACACGCGCGCTCGCTGCTCATTTGTAGGAAAGCAAATTCTTTCCTCAAGACAATTGTGATAAACTGAGCTAGCAGTGTTCATGGCGGAGCCGTCAGATAGGGCCCACAGCTCGTGTGTTCGGATCAGAAAAGGTATAGAAGGTCAGAATGACTCAGAATATCTTCAGCCGTGGCCGTCAGGACCTAAAGCTCATTGCTCTGTTGGGAATAGAAAGTTGCTGGTCTGCGCTTGTGTAATGGGTCTTTAGAACAACTGCACTGGGAGTGGAGCCTTTATAACTCCACTCAGGACGCGGGGAATATCTCCTAGCCAACAGTTGTGTGTCACCTGTTTGCACGCGGCATTTTTATGACCTTTGCATAATGGATTGGATTGATCCCAACGTTTTTTTTAATGACGACATGTTCCTCGAAAGCACATTTTAACCTTCAATTATTGGCTATTTTTGATTCAAAGCGGCAACTGAAATCCCACTCTCGCAATTACATAGAAAAAATGACACTGCATCTTTTTTCTTAGTTTTGTGATATAACTAGAAATTGGTACCATTCTTTCAGTTGTCCACAGGCCTATACGGTCAGGGGACTTTTACTTGTAACGCGTTTAGGCTGTCGCTGTCCAGGGTGCTGTACCATCCTCAGCTCTTCTTATGAATGAGTACGCGAGAAATAACTAGTTATGTAACTACTGCATAAGTTAATGTTTTCTTTACCATGACTAACTTCTTTTTATTAGATACTTTGCTAATCACTTATTCAAGTAACATATTTTGAGCACAAACTAGCATCTACTTATTTTATACAGTATTAGTGTCTATTCCATTTTTTTTAATTGGTGTTAGTAGGATTTAAAAAAAATATTTTTCTGTTCATTGGAATATGTAGTTAAATATACAATATATAGGCTATATATACAATATATAACTTTAATTAAGAACTTTTTACACAACCTTTTAAGGCAGCTCTGGGACTGCTCAAATTTTTCAATAAAAGTGCACAGCCGCATGAAAGGCAGACTAAATTATGCCTTTCCAGACCCACATCAGCTCTTAGTTTCAAAATATACATTTGTTATGGTAATGAATTTATGCCACATTAAACAGTAAAGACACCTAAATGCCACATTGGAAGCACTTCTGTGCCACATTTGCAGTTTCAATCTGGCACTATAGAGAGCTTATGAATCTAACTTTTTTCATTAATTGCCACTGGTATCTAAAAAGCACCATTCAGGAAATCTTTAAACAGTTAAAGGAATAGTCTGTAACAGGCTGTTTTGGGTTACCATTGACTTTCATAGTAGGAAAAAAAACAATGGAAATCAGTGGTGACCCAAAACAGTCTGGTTGCAATTTTATTTCAAAATATCTTTCATTGTGTTCGGCAGAACAAAGAAATTGATACAGGTTTGGAACTACATTAGGGTGAGTAAATGGTGACCGAAATTTCCTTTTTCCCCCCGTAAACTATTTCTTGACGGCTGGTCTGAATTTATAGATACTAAACAAATCCAGATGGTACATAAACCCAGACTGAACTTTTTTCGACCCACCTCAGACCCTAATATAAAATCATATAGTTGTATTTGCTGTATAAATGCATTCATGCCACCTCTGAGCAGCATTAAACAATCTGTGTAAAGGCACCTATAAGCCACACAAGCTCTTCTGTGCCGTTTCAGCCCGATTTCACAGCAATTTGTACATATTTGTATAAACTCACTCAAATTAATTAATACGTTTTTTGCTAAATTGTTTGTATTTTACGAGTTGCCAATTCATATATATTTGTACGAATGACCTACACCTAACCCTGCCCCTAAACCTGCCCATCACTGGGGTTTAAGACAAAATGTACAAAATCATACGAGTGAGGTCGTGTAAATTAGTACGCATTTGAATCGTAAAATATGTACGAACTGATCGTGAGACCTTATTGGCCATTTTGCAGTTATCTGAAAGTGCATAGCTGAAAGTGCTATGAAGATGCAAAGTGCAAGGAAAGGTTTGAGCCTAATTAAATGTTGACTGTAAAATATTAGGCTTTGTAGTAAGCACTAGGATTAAATGTTAAAACACTTGCTGCAGTATGCTAGTACATGCAGCCTATAAAACATATTGGTTCAGACAGAGGCCTCGAATCACAGCTACCGTTTAGATTTTTCTAACCTCATCAATAAATTGAAAATCTTGTCCCATTGCTTCTTTTCAAAGATCAACTAGTGCTCACTATATATAGATGAACGTTTTTCTGTTTCGAAAGATGGTTTTGACATAAAAGGGGTCTGTAATGACTGAAAGTGTCTCAAGTTTTGTAGATAAAAATGTTTCTTCTTCTGTCCCTAATGGCTTAACCTAGATTGAAAGCCTGTAAATGCAGGTATTTTCATTTTTTATTTTTATCCCCTCCCCCCTCATTTTTTCTAGAGGGAGACCTACATATCAGCCATGATGAGTGACAGGTGGGTGTGCGGTTGTGTATTTCTCTTTAGTTAATTATGATTTCTAAATGATGACAGGGAAGCTTGTAGTATTTTATGCTCCTCTTCATGTGTGATTCACCTCCCCCCGTGTGGAGGTCACAGCTGCATAGAGGTGGCAGTCCAGAATATGCCGGTGGCTCAATATCATTGATCCAAAAGAGCTCTCAGGCGAAACTGCATGACACAGGACAAGAATAACAGCTGGTGATTGACATGCACAGAGGGAAGGACTTATTTCGTAGATGCATATGTCTTTTTTAATAACTATGTACGGTCAAATTTAAAACCTGAAGGAATTTGGGCCAGACCAAACACGGCGATCTTGTCATGACAAAATCCCTATGGATGCCCGACTGCCATGGAAAATTTACTTCAGTAAAATAGCGTATGATTTAAAAGGCTGTAACAAGAGAATCGCTTGAGGAGATTTAGTGATGATTGGCCACATATCTCAGCTACAAACTGGATTCGGCCTGAAGAAGGAAATTGGTGACTGCCGTCTTACTGCTGGACACTCATGGTGGGATGTCATTTGGGGTAATGGCCGTATTAAAACACTAGTTTTATAAACCTGGTCATATTTAGGATACTAAAGCAGGATTATGCACTCTCTCCAGCATGGCCCACTTTTCCATTGCTCCAAGAAAAGAAAATCTCTCTCTGCAGTTCGCCCACACATATTCCCTTCAGACAAACAGGCTTTAGCTCAGAATGTGTTTCAAGAGCTGGACACGAGCAATCGGTGAAAACAAGCAAGTTATTTTGCTTTTGAATTGTAAAATAAACCAGTACTGATATGGTTTAGTGGGAAATTGTTAGGAAAAGGATTTAAAGCAATGCAGCATAATTTTACCTTAAAGAAATGTAATAATTTGAAGTTTCATCATTTTAATTTTTTTTTTTTTTTTTTTTTCATGCAGTGGAAGTCAGTGGGATCTAATTACGTTTTGGTCCCCACAGATTTTCATTGTATGCAACAAGACAACCAAAACACTTTTTAAAACATTTTCTATATAGTTTGTTTTAAAATTTCTCAAAGATAGTTTTAAAAACCCTAATTTTACCCTGTCATAAACAGCTCTTTTGAAATAACTCTGTTCTGTGTACTTCCCCTTTAAATCTTAATGAGCTCCGCTGACTCCGCCCCTATTTTCCGGACGCTCTCAGATGATCATTTTTTAGCAGTATTCATAGTGAAACTTGCTAATTAGCACATTATTAGGAAAGGCGATTTGCAAAGATTCATTAAAAG
>JAUMHP010000031.1:4472278-4496025 GCA_032361065.1 Enteromius trimaculatus | reverse complement strand
AATTAACTAAACATAATAATCACTTATTAATCATTTGTGAATGTTTTATAGATGAACATTTCATCATTAACTAATCTCTTATAAATGACTTATAACCATCCGCTATTCTAAAGTGTTAATTCATTTTTTGTTATATTTTTGGAGTGTTAATATGAATGATTTTTCTCAGCACTTTATATATATATATATATATAAACAAAAAACAACAAAGTCATAATCTTTAATCCAACCAATTACAATTGCACAAAATCAATTATTTTTCACTCAAGTAATTTCACTCGGATAGCCTATACATCACAAACTTTAAAAGTGAGAGAGAAAAAAATACAATCTATTTTCGGTTTTTGTTGTCAGCTGCTTTTGACATTACAGATCATGGAAAATTGTTAATAAAGACATTATGATGGTACATGTTCATGTAGAGTAACCAGCCAATCAGTATAATCATAGTGTAATTTTCCTGCAGCTCCAGAGTCATTAGTCACATGACATTTTTGCTCAGATGATTGATTTTAAAACAACCTGGCAGCAGAACGGAGCCTCCGTGAGCAAAGATGGCAGTCGTGTGTTTCTGTGGAGTCCTGCACCAAACAAACAAGTGCCGATGCAGAGGAATGCTAACAATTAGTTTTCACCAGATATTACAGAGTCAGACCTCCTTGCTTGGGTGCTACTGAGACAACCAATTACCTAGAATGGACTCTGTGTATAGTGCAAGAGCAATCTTGACTGTTTGGCCCGTGTGCATTCTGTCTGTTTTCCTCTTCAACCTTTTGCCAGCTCCTGTCTCCTGATAAAGCCCCCATGAGCACTCTTATTCCTTCTCTCTCTGCTTCGGTAACAATTCTCCTTCTGTCTTCTCAAGCTGTAAGTGTCTCACAATGTGATATCAACATCCACATCCAGATCAGAGCTTTACTATTTAGCAGTATTTAGGTAGTCATTGACTTCCAGAAGAAAAGAAATACTATGGAAGTCAGTGGCTGTTTGGTTATCACCATATTTTAAAATATAATTTTTAACAGATATGCAACAATTCAATGGGGTGGACTACACGCATAATATCTGAATGCTATTACATTATATAACTAAATAACTCAAATTTGGAATTTATTATACCTGTTCAGAAGTTTTGGGTCAGTAAGAAAATTGGGTGACACTTTATTTTAAGGTGTCCATGTTACATGTTTCATGTTCTTGCTATTATAATAACAATTATGCAAAATTACATGCAAGTAACCCTAAAGCCAGTGTTGTGCATGAACGCGTTCAATGAACAGGTTCATATTTCAGTGAACTTTGAACTTATTAGTAAATCAAGAACTTGAACGTGAATTTTATGTGTGATGAACGGCGTAGACGTAGGATTTATTTTCACCTGATGAGTCGAGTGACAAGGTCGGCTCACACATTTAAACAGCATGTTGCGTTGTCACTCATGCACTAGCGAAAGGCTCCTCCGCTCGAAAAATAAAATGCACAGGCTGACTCTCGCTCAGCGCTTGTGTGTAGTGCATCTTGGGTAACGTAGTGTAAAGCCAAGGACAGTTGAATCTAATGCCTTTAGCTTCACACTACGTTTCCCATAATGCACACACACACATCTCAAAGGGAACAGCCTTGGCAACGCATGAGCGCGAAACGAACTGCTGAAGCAGTAACCATGGCAAGCGCAGAGGAGGAAAGCTCAACCACCAGTGGAGCTGGCACAGAAAATACGGATGAAGCGTGAAGCGTGAGTGTTTTTTTATTTTATTTTATTTTATTTTTTTAAATAAAACTAAAGAGATATATTGCTGAATAATAAATATTCTGTTCTGTCTAGTTTTCATTTGAGATGGATATGATGCTGATATGTGTTTACAGTACTTTTCTTTTCCTTCCCTTGTCTAGTATTGGGTCAAGAGATAAATAAACCATAAATAAGAATCATATTTTGTGTCCTTTGTCTATGCATGTCCATATATGCAAGAATGTAGGTAGGTTATAGATGTATGTTAAAACAAAATAAATTTTCATTTAGACTATATATCGCTATTTTATTTTATAAAAATAAAATGAACTGAACTTTGAACTAGTTCAAAAATTAAATTGTGAGCTATGAACGTGAACAGTTCACTTTGAGCATGTGTGATCTGAAATTTGAACTAGATCATGAAAAGTGTGAACTTGCACAACACTGCCTAAAGCAAACCCTAATCCTAACCCTAACCAGGGTAAATACTTGTAGTTATATAAATTAACATGAATTAATACTTAAGTGCATAATTACACTGTAACAAGGACAGCTTATAATATATTGTTACCCAAAATTTATTATTTTTACCTAATTAATTATTTAATCTTTTAGACATTACCCCCCAGTTTCACAGACAAGTCTTAAGCTAGTCCCACATTAAATTGCATGTTTAGCCGTCTCAGATGAAAATATCTTGCACTTACATATCTTAAAACATGTCAGTGTTCTTGTTCTGTGTTAAGATGCTCATCTGTAATATTTTCTTGAAAGGCATTTTTGTAAAAGTTACTTAAATATCTTAATTTATCTAATGCCTAGTACTGGCTTAAAGGTGCTCTATGCAATCTTGCAAAACACTATGGGTGCAGGACCTACACCAGACAAAAACAAACTTCGGCCAACCAACCGGCAAGAAGAGGTGGGTTTTAACGCGCGTTAAACCCCACCTCTTCTTGCCGGTTGGTTGGCCGAAGTTTGTGTTTGTTGTGGTGCCCAAAATATTTCTTTCGATATTGCAGCCTCTGTGTTGTCTTTCGAGAGTGATTTTTTCCCCAGTGTATTCAGAGGGCAGACAGCAAGACGATCGAGGGGTTATGTATACGGTTTGAGATAAAAATAAAATCGAGCTAAAATCCTGCAACATCGCATAGAGCACCTTTAAGCTAAGCCCTGTTTGTGAAATCAGATCTACAAGTGTTGAAGATTATGCATTTTTAAAAAAGAAATTAATGAATTAATAAAATAATAAATAAATTAATGTAATGGCTGTAGAAAAATCTGAATTGTCAGCACAGGAGTAAATTACATTTTATGATACATTCAAACAGTTGTTGTAAATTGCATTAATATTTGATTTTTATAATATTTAATTGCAATGATTGTTACAATATTAATATTTAATAAATGCAGCCTCGAGCATACAGACCCCAAACTTTAGTATTGTATATAAATTATTTAAATATGCTAGAATTGTTTCCCTTCTTTTTTTCTTTAAATGTGGCTATAGTCATTAAATAGCTTTGAGAATACTTTAACTTTAAATGGATTATGTTTAAATATATTACGGTAGGAAAAAATAAAGAGGCAATTACTAAACTGAATGACCTACGTTTTTTAATTTGTGTTTTCTCTGGTTGTCAAATTCCTGAACATTAGTTTTAAACATTTGTTTGAAATCAAATCAATTCACGTTTAGAATGGATACTCTAGATTTCTAACACTGAAGTCATCATGAATTACGGTATCCATTGTTCATAATGATGGCTTACCTGATAAAAATAAACCCAGTGATCATACTGAAAATACAGGTTAGGTTAGTTATATGTTATATACTGTTTTCAATCTTTCAGTCTATCTTTAACAAGGGCTACCCTGTTATAATTAAAGCTTTTAATGTGCTTGGAATAATTGAATCCCATAATAAAGAACGACCTCCAGTAATGCAAGTGTTGCGTCATTTCGCTGAAAATGCTGACTTGCACGAGTGTTAACTCCTCTGCGTTCCTCACCCACGAAGGTGATCATTTCTGGCTTTGAACACAGTATCTGTGACAAAAGTGACCTTGCCGGGTTGCAGTAGTGGCAGAGCTGTCCATCGTGTGATAAATTCAAAGAGCTCTGAAAATAGGCCCACAGGAATTGGATTGTCTGCAGAGTGTTACGAAGGGAAAGAGGCGGCAGAGACAAGCCCGCGTAATACCTTGTAATTGACAAGCTGTAAATCTGAGTCAGGGTGTTTTAGGCTCCAGCTGTAAAGGCAGTTGAGTGTAAGCTGTGTGTTTTTATTGGAACTCATTGTACAGTACTGGTGCAGTGTGACCATTTGAGAGAGAAACTGTATGCTATTTATGAGTTAACTGCATATTTATATAGGCAATGAGAACATGGGGTGCAAATTACTGTTAAGAACCAGTGCATGCTTCTTTACCCGTATGGGTGATAAATACAGGCAAGATGTCATGCATGGGTACAGTAAAATATCAGGAATAAGGTGTTGGATTTAGTATTTTACATTCTATAAGCAGTTGTTAGTTGTATATTCAGTAACACTTTATTTTACTGTTACACCTATTAGTTGCTTATTAGTATGCATGTTAATAGAATATTAGCCATTTATTACTGCTAATTAAGCACATATTAAAGCCTTATTCTGCATAACCTCATCCTACACAATACCTAAGCGTAACAACTACTTTACTAACTATTAGTAAGGAGCAAATTAAGAATTTATTGAGGCAAAAGTTGTAGTTAATAGTTAACAAGTGTTATCTATTCTAAAGTGTTATCGAATATTCAAAGGAAATAATAAAATGGTTATTTTTTGGACCTTACAATATTCAAATCCTGCACACAAAAAAGTTATTTCTCTATATCCTTGTTATGCGATATGTGACCTTGGACCATAAAACCAGTCATAAGTAGCACAGGTATGTTTATAAAATTTGCATTGCTAAGAATTTTATTTGCATAACTTTAAACGCATTTTTTTTTTTTTTTTTTTTGCACCTTCAAATTCCAGATTCGCAAATAGTTGTTCTCTCTTAACAAACCATGCATGAATGAAAAGCATTCATGCGATTTATAAAGATTTATTAAAAACGGACCTTTATGACTTGTTTTGTGGTCTAGGGTCACAAATTTAAAGTAGATATGTGATGTAGAATCTTTGCTCGCTGTTTGTCTCTTTTTGGCTGTCTGGGATTTTTCCACAGAAGAAGGCATCACATTCACCACTTAGAGGCAGTATATGAACAGGATTCTGACAGCCCCAAAAATATTACAAACAGGCCCAAGAGTTTGCGCCCTGCAGACGCAGCGTGACTATGGTGTTACTCTTCTCAGGTCTGACATTAACACTCTGGGTAATCGTGGCTAATCACCAATGTTTAAACTGCTCTGATGCACAAATGAATCTTGCGCCTCATTGTCTTGCCACAGAGAATAACATTTAAACTTCTCTGTAACATTTGGCATGTGTCAGATGTGAAAAGGCACGTCTGTAAGTCATTAGGGGTCCAAGTAGTGAAGCTGTTGGAACCCTGTACTGTTTGCTCTGAATCTCTTCTTCATTATTTCATAGAAACTGCAGAGATTTCAGCCCTGGGGTGAAATGGTCCCAGTTCCCACCCAATACTAATCAATTGCATGCTGGGCAATAGTTCTGCCAATAGTTGGTTTTATAATATATAAACAGTCTGAATTTATTTGATCAAAAATACAGAAAAAATACAGTATTATTGTAAAATACTGTTACGAAATAATTAATTATTTTTTATTTTACTATTTTGATTTTTCTTCAGAAAATATTACAGGAAACAATAGTTTTTGCTGCTTAGTATTTGTATTTGTTTTAATGAGTAAAATGCATTATACATTGCATATTTCATATTTGAATTTTATTAATTGTTTTTGCTTTCGTACTCCTGCAGCAGTCATCCAATTTAGTTTTACATAGAGACACACCTGACAATTCTTTGGATGAATTTTATTCATCAGATATGAGGTAATCTGTTTTTCAAGCGTGGATTGTAATGACTAATTGACCTATAAAATGATAGTCGAAGTGATGTTGAAATTTGCCATCAAATTTAATCAAATTTTTCAATTGGTTCAGACTTGACTGTTGCTTGACTGTAGTATTTGCAACTCGGCTTTAATATTGTGAATGCTTGTTTAGATTCATTCGGCTTAATCAGTTAAGCTAGCAGTTTGATGACAAAACTGGTTAGCAGTTACTTATCCGCAGCTGGTATGAAAACTGACATCACTATTAGAGGAAGCAGCGATCAGCAGAGGTGATCTGGCAAATATTAGTTTTAACTGAACTTGTGGCCCCTTTTTTCACGAGACCTTCACAGGGAAAATAAACCGAGGGGCTGCTCGAATGTTTAGCTGGGAGTATTTGGGTGGGTGGGGGGGGGCGTCAGGACATTTTTGTGTTAGTTCTATTCAAATGTTTTCTGTTGCCCTCAAAAAAGTGGAATCAGTTCAAGAATGAAGCATTCAGCCTATAGAATTACATTGGCATTCACTTTTGGATAAACTAATCCTCTTGGAAAGCATCTCTTAGTATCACTTGCACGCACAGCTAGCGGTGTGACTTGAAAGCTGTAGATCCCTCAAAGCATTATTTAGTCATTTCCCGCTAAGTTTCTTTCCTTATTTTCTCTTATGGGGAATTCCCTGTGTTATCCCTTATATTGGATTGATTATTCTTTGGAATGATAGTCATGCTTGTTAGTATTATTCTAGAGGTGACATTCATTCTTACTGTAAATGTAGACTAAACCCAGCTGTCCATGTACTCTGCTGTTTATTGGACGACATGCAAACTGGGCTTTCAGATCAGGGTCCCATATGTTCGAGCTCTCATTCTCTGTAGTAAATAATGTATGTTATGCACATGTAATGTGGAGCACATGTGACAGGGGAGGATGTCGTGACAGGTGAAGTGGTCACTGAGCACTCAGTTTTCATGCTGTGTGAGGACAGATCTTTTTTTTTATTTCAATCTAGTAATTTATATTAAGAAACTTTTACATTTTATTTTCATGACATGACATTGTAAAAAATGACAGAGGGATGCAAAAGGAATCAAACTCTTGAAAGGAAAGCATTATTAAGTAGTTTGGAATAAACTATTATTATTATTAGTTTTTAAATAATATTTTAACAAAGGTGATTCACTGCATTTTAATATTTGACTGTAATATGACATGACCTTTACAAAGAAGCATGAAGAAAAATTACATGGAAAATGACAGTATTCCCTCAATATATATATATATATATATATATATATATATATATGATTAATATTTTTATTTTTTATAATGATAAGATAAGGTTTGTTAATGTTGTAAAATGTCATATGGTGCAAAAAAGAATGATATTTATGTTTTTGTTTATGTTTATTTTTTACATAAAATGTATGTGAGAAAAAGATTTTAAAAAGTGTACTTCCATAATGTTATTATTTTGTAATTGTTGTTTACACCAAATTTTTATTTTTTTTCAGAACATGGCATGTATGTTATTTTAGGATATACTATTATGCTTTTTAATATTTTGATTTAGCTTTTATTTTATTGCATTTTATTTGTTAATAAACTGTAGTAATTGTGTTTTTTATTATTGTTATTGTTCATTTTTTAGTTTTTTTTTTTAATATCCATATTCTTATTTTTTTATTAATATTCATTTCAGCTTTACTTTATATTTAGTTATTTCAATTAAATCAAGTAAAACTAAATGAAAATGAGAAGTGAAAAATAATATATTTCATTTCATTTTTGTTTATTTTCTTTAACTTTAAGTAACTTTAATAGTTTTAGTTAACTATAATAACCTTCTCTTTATCACGGTCACTCTTTAATGTCATTGACCCTGGCTACAAGCACAGTCTCTTCTCTGATCTCAGAGTGAAGAACATTCGGTATGGTTTTTCTCCTCTGTCATTATCCAAACAGTCGTTTACAGCCTTGTCGGCAAGGAGAAAAAGGAGTGGTGATGTAGAAGGAGAAGAGTTTATGAGATGTAAATAAGAAAGGGAGGGAGAGGGATTGTAGCTGAATGGAAAGATTTTTCCCTCTGCTGTCCAAAGAAGCTCCTCATCAACTATTCATTAGGAAGTCTCTGCGCTTTTCCACTGCAGTATGGCATGTGTACAATCCTGCCACTCAGGACTCACACGTAGTGTGCAGCTAAAGGACACCCGGGAGGTGACCTCCTGCTGCACACCTGCATGTCTTCCGTCACTGGGCTGCTCTGCACACGTCTGCGGGACACTGCAGCATCTGTAGCCTGATCATCAAACGTCTTAACTTGTCATTTCCTGAGGCCTATTAATATGATGCCTCGGTTGCTAAAGACACGGGCTGTGTTTCTGTAAACAATTCCTTTGAATAGCTTCTGCTTGAAAAGCTCTTATTGTGTTCCATGCAAAATATTAGGAATATTTGTATGCTTTTGCATAATGTAGAGCACATCTTCTTACATACTACAAATGAAATGCTCAAAGCGTCAGTCATATAGTTGGACAGAAATACTTCACTGATTTTTACATTACATATGTCCTGTTGTGGACACCATGGGCCAGTAGTTAAATGCAGTGTTTTTTTAGAACAATTAAAATTTCCGTTAAAGTGTGTTGTAACGCAAGCATTGCTGAACATGTACCGAGTAAAATATTACTGAAACTTGATTAGTAATGCCTTAATGTCATTGACCGCATTACAGCAAAGTTATTACTGTAATGTATGACTGCAGTCATTGCAGGGTTGTGTTGCTGTATCTTTGTATCTTGTATCTTCGTTGTGTGCCCGCATTCTCCACCACCAAAATCATATCACTTTTTATTTTCCAAGTTTAGTCTTTGAGTTCACCCTGAAGCAACCTAGACCAGGTCCAGAGACAAATTGATCTCTTTCATGCCTCTTTCATGATTGTGTCTTTCTTCTTTGTCAACACTGTAAGAAAAGAATTAAAGTCAGTCTTCATCCTAATTCTACTCTTTCCATATTTCACATGTGACCGAGACGTGATTATTTTTTCAGCCCCTTATGGTTAAGATGAAAGTGAGAATAAAACCATACTGTAATCTCAGTTAATTAAGTGAATGCTAGAATTGTCAGTATTTATGATAATTATTAGTCACATATTGTCACATAAATATGTTATTCAAAAATGCTAGGGGGAACAAGAGATTGCAGCTTAAAAGGTTACTTCACCCCAAAATGACAATTTTGTTATTAATCACTTTCCAGACCAGTAAAAGCTTTGTATGTCTTCCAAACACAATTCAAGATATTTTGGATGAAAACTGGGAGGCGTGTGACTGTCACATAGATTGCCAAGTAAATTACACTATCAGGGTCCAGAAAAGTATGTAAAATATAAACAAATAGTCATTTGACATCAGTGGTTCAATCGTAATGTTATGAAGTGACCAGAATACTTTTTGTATGGAAAGAAAGCCAAAATAGCGACTTTATTCAACAAATTCGACACTGTAGTGGCACCGTAGGGCCATTTTGGAGAGTATCACTTCACGCTAATAGTGTACGCTCTTCTGTGTCAGCAGTCTTATACGTGTATTTATGCTTTGATTAGAACAAAAACAGAGCATTTTTTGTTGCAGCTGACATAGAAAGTCATACACTATTTGTGTGCAGTGATACTCTCTAAAATGGCACTACGGTTACGATAGTCGCCGTGATTTTGCCAAACAAGACATGATCCAGGGGCCTGTTCTATAAAACAAGTTTACCAAATAAGCCAGGCTTATGGCAGATAGTCTGACTTATTTTAATACAAAGGAACTGGCAATAAGTCAGACTAACTGAAATAAGCCTGGCTTATACTCTAATCTTGGTTTATGGAACAGGCCCCTGGATCAACATTACTGTATAAAAATATAGTCTTGTCCCAATCCCTACCCCTTAACCTAACCCTACCCAAAATGTATTCGTAAAATCAGTGGGAAATTATAGCTTATTAACAAGGGAGTAGAAGCACCTAATCATGATCATAAGCCTAAAACAGATATTTCCTGAAAGATTATCTCTCAAATCTGATTGGTTGATTGGAATGTTGTTCCAGATAACATCTTGTACTTGGTGAAATCCCTCTCACCACAGCGACAATACGGTGCCAAACCTATTCAATCAAGTTGTTATTTTTGTGCTCTTTCCATTGAAAAAGTATTCTTGTCGCTTTATAAAGTTCAGATTTATTCTGATTTGTTTTTCATATGGAATCTTGACAGTGTAATTTACTTGGCAGTCAATGGGACGGTCAAAAGCCTCCCGGTTTTCATCTCTCTTTTATTTGTAAAAATTTAGATAATGTATTAATTAACATGAATGAACAATTAACACTACATTTGTTACACTATTTATTAATGTTTGTTAGTCTTAGATGACAAAAAAATTATTATTAGTCGTTTTTAGTTCATGTCAGTTTATGGTGCATTAACTAATGTTTACAAACACAACTAGTGACTTTAATAATGTTTTAGTAAATGCTGAAATTAACATTAACTAAGATTAATAAATGCAGTGGAAGTATTGTTCCTTCTTAGTTCATGTTAACTAATGTAATGTTAATTAATGAACCCTTGTAAAGTCTTACCAATTAATTAATCATTGATCATTATTAATGATTAATAATTAATTTTATCTAATCACTCAGGAACAAAAGTCATCTGCTGTAATTATTTCAAGACAACCATGTTTGGATCCACAAATTTCAAGATCCATTTCAGCAGCTCGTCTCTGAGGTTTGAACATGCAAACTTTGGGTTACCAGCTCAGTAGTTATAAAACTAAGCCTGTAACCAATAGCTCCATGGCATAACTATTGTACTGTTTGTTTGCTTCTGTATGCATATGCATGTGCAGCAATCCATCATAAGATGTGTCCAGAATAAAGCAGACAGTGCCTGTGACAGGATCTTGACAAAATGAAAAGTTGGAAATAAAAAGGAGCGTGGGAAGGGCGTCCGTGTATTTGTGTTCGGAGTGCCAGATTGTTGAAAAGAGGGTCTACCGACACTCCTGTTGCGAGCCTTGCGCTCCACTCGAGGGACGTGTCCGGCCATGTTTGCTGCACACTCCATGCACATCGACCGCCAGTGTTTGCCTCCTCAGGTATGTCGTAGGAGTGGATTGATGTGTGTCTTAACATGAAAGGGCTTTAAAAAAATGAATAGTTAGTTTTTGCTTAAGAGGTGGACAGAGAAGGATTTTGCTGTATGTGATGGGGCAGTTAGCTGTCCATAAGGAGAGAGTTTGATGAATGCAGGGACCTGTATGTGATTGAAACTAGATCAGAGCACTATTTATCAGGCCTCATTCATCTAAAGCCCAGCCCATGCAATGACACATTTCACATTACAGCAAAACTAGAAGCAGTACAGTAAGATACAATGATCAGAAGGTTTGTTTGGAAAAGCTTTTATTTGAAACGATGATGAATTGTTGCCTTTGATATCATTATGCAGATGAAGTGACTTTTGTAATGCATTGCATTTGATCAGCTTGCAGGAACGCATGTTTACAATGAATTTTATTGCTTTGGTGTTGTGTGTTCCCAACTTTTTTTTTTTTTTTTTTTTTTTTGCCTTTTGTAGACGGACAGTAGTAAAGTATTTTTACTCTGCTTTGTAAAGCACTTTACAAATGTCTGTAATTTATCAGTGTTTTTCTGAAAGCTTTTAATTTCACAACATTCCAAAGCATAATATTGTACTTTTTACTGCACTACCTTTATATTAAATATAATTTAATACTTAATTATATACTTCTTAATACTTAATAATTCAAAATGTATTCACTGAAAGTACAAGAAAGTACTACATTTTTAGTGTTCTTAAGTATTAAAGATAAACAACAACAATAGCAACTTTTATTTATGAAATGTACACTGTAAAAAGAAAATAAATCTGTAAAATTACGGTGAAAAACCAGCAGCTGTGGTTGCTGGAATTTGACCGTAATAAATATGGTAACAACGTTTTAGGTTTTACAGATTTTACAGTTTTAAGTTAAATTTACAGTTAAATACTGTAATTTCATTAACTGATATAACATTACTACACCAACCTATTAAAGTACTGATATCTGTTTTGTACCTTTGACATACACTAATAAGCACCGAATGCAGGTGGTGATGAGTCACATGATGAACCAAAGCTCATCACAAGCAGCATTTAAATATGATCATATATAGAAGGTGCTCCGAATCTGTCACACAAACACTAAACTCTATCATGGTGAGTCTCATTAAACAACATTACATGTAACATAGAACCCTAATAAACATAACAGACAATGTGTTGATAGAATGGATAAAAGTTGCATCAATGTAAATATTCATGGTATGAAAATTACATGAATTGCTAAAGAAAATGCAATTAAATTCCACCTCACTGTTTCCCCCTAATAAAGATGAAAATTAATTGAATTATGTGCATTATGATGCATTGAATTATTTATGAAATCAGCAAGACAACGTTGACTGTCTGGTATTTTGGTGGAAACTATGGTTGCCATGGCAATTTGTCAAAAGGGCTTGCCAGGTCACAGGGTTTACCGTGTTAGAATCTTTTCAGCGACGTGTTTGTAGAATCTGTTGTTTACACGGAATAATTTATCCAGTTATTATGAGAGCTTTGGGAGGAAAATGACATAGATGCTTTTCCTTCCACACTAGTCGCAGCATGTCAACAACACTTATATTCCCTAGTGGTTTTTATCATGTGTTGATTTGGCTCTTTAGCTCTCAATTTAGCTTTTTTCCTCTTGCACTTTTTTTCCGTATTCATAGTCTCCTCCTTTGCACACTTTTCTTCCACAATCTCCAGATTTGTGAGGTGAGAGTCACCTGTGTGCCACTGCACGGAGCAAGAGGTGAACTCGATGCGGTTGGCTGGAACTGTTCCCAGAACAAGTTGTCATTGGATAGGTTGCCAGGAAGAAAGTAGATGCATGCAGGATGATTGTCTTCTCTTCTTGTTTCAAGATGCTCTCTGGTGTTATTGATGCTTGGAAAGCTGTTTCTCTTTCTAGCTCAATGCTACATTTATCTGATGTGAAAAAAAACAAAAAACATTCCAATGATTGAAACAGACTTTGATTGAGATATTGCCTCTGTATTGATTTACCTCTAGTTGTAGATCTTGAACGCTGGCTTGAGCTGAGTATCTGGGCAAAGGTTGTACATGTTCAGAGTGTCAGCGGAGATGCAGCTTACCGTAAGTCTTGCTTTCATTCCTGTCTTATATTAATCTCTGGCCATGCCGTTGATGTCATGTTGAGTGGCCCAGACTCTGGAGTTCAGGACCGTGTCTATCTCCTCAGGAAAACACACGCTCTTTCCGTCTGGTCTCTCTCATTTTGTTGTTGAAAGATAGTTAATACTGCAAATAATCTTTTTCTTAATCAGTATTGTTGTCTCGTATTCCAATACAAATATCTAAACATCCTTAAACAAGATAAATTTATTGACACAGTGTTACATAAGAATTTTTAAGGAATTTAACTTTTTCTTTGCTTAATTTATTGTATAAATTGTTGCTTCTGGATTAAACATAAATCTCGCAATATTTACGTTTATTCTTAAAGGAAAACCGTTTTTTCCATATCCCACTATGTTCTTCCCTCAACTTAGGCAAGTTGATGCGTAACTCTCCTGTCTCCCATAATCACTCTTAATCGCCACTATGTTAGCATTTAGCTTAGCTCCATTAATTCCTTAGGATGCAAACAGGGATGAAATTAGAAACCACCAAAGATTTCCTCATTTTCCTTATTTAAAGACTGTTACATGATTAGTTACAAAAGTGTGGTGACAAAATAAAACATGTTTTTAAGCAGATACAAAAAAATAAAATTTGGTAAAATAACACTTTGCAGCACTTCAATCTTGCTGCAGTAATATCATCACTCCTGAAAATTTGAGACTGAAGAGATATGTATCAACTTATCTAAGTTGAAGGCAGAACATAGTGACTTATGGAAAAAGGGCAGTGTAAAATAAAACTGCAGGCAGAGTAAGAAAAATAAACTTTTCTCTGATATGTCTATTTTATTTTATAGTAGTTTAAAAAATCTGTCAATTTCCTTTTTCTTTTTTAATTGTTGAATCAAGGGGAGAGTGAATAAACAAAAACATTTAGGCCCTTACAGAAAAACTTGGTATGCAAAATATTTAAACACAGTAGTGGCACTGTAATTTGCACTTTGTAAATTCAACATGTATGCGTGTCCATATTTTGCTTTTTTTTTTTTTTATTCTCTGAATGCTGTGGAATGCAAATCCTCTCCCCCACATGGTCCAAGGTCAGGGACATGGTGCAAGGGAGCGTTAGGACTGAACGCTCCATATCCCGCAAACAAAACTGCTCTGCACACAACCTCTATTGGCCCAGCATTCCCAAACCTTCCCTTGCAGACTGTCATATTTCCATGAATTATGCTTTTTCATCTTTTCTAGGCCGCAGCTAAGTTTCGCCTGGGCATCAGCTTTTATCCAGAGCTCGGTATGTTGTGCGTCTTTTATGTCAAATTCAGTCTTCTCTTGTGGTTTTATTTATTTATTTATTTATTTCCAATCACATTACATATTCTGCCTAGACAGCAAAGAATAGGCATTTCTAAGTCCGAATGAGACTTGTGCTGTCGTTGGTACAGCAGTGTTCGTATCTGTGACCGGGCCGTCTGCCTGTCGCACTGAGATGGCCCAGTTGTGCTGCAGGTTTCCTGTAATCAACCATACCCCACCCCCCCCACCCCCACTCCTCCCACTGGAGCATGAAGGGGCCGTCCTGCCACTCGTACCCGGGGGCCACACACTTGATCTCTCACCAGCTCTCCCCTCAAATTATCTGAGGCCCCTCTGAAAGAAAAACTCAAGCCGTTGGTTTTCAAGCAGCAGAGCCATCGACCCCAGAGGACGCTCGCCGCTAGCACAGCTCTGTGTTTTTCAGGAAGGCCCTGTTATACTGGAAGAGAAATCGAGAGATAAGCCGGGTCCGTGATAAGACGCAGCTCTTCTCGTAGAAGCGAAAACAGAAATGCAAATGACTGGTGTGTGTGTGTGGTGTGTTTAGGGGGGGTGGACATGCATTTTTTTGGTGAGCGTAGGGCCTTTGGCTTCCTCACTGTGACATGTTTGTGCTCTGCTCCAAGTACATTCTCCAGATAAAGGACGAGCTGAGAGCGCGCAAGGAATTTGATTTGATTCGAAGAATGCAGAGCTGGGAGCGGACGTGTGTGTCTTTGTGTGCGGAGGGGTATTGATAAGAACTGGACCCTTTCCCATGAGCCTCCGTTTCTTCTCTCTTTACTATCAAATGTCACTAAGCCAGTTGCCTTTTTTACAAAATAGACCAGATGAAGCCAAAAATGAGCATGCCTGCGTGTGCGCGTGTTTACGCTCTGCCTAAAGGGCATGTATACATTTGAGTCAACTGACCGTCATTTTGCTTGTTGCGCATTGGCCCGTTTCTGAATGCTGAACAGCATGCGTATGTGTTTGTGTTAACGCTGCAACGGCAATGTGGGTGCTTGTTTGTTAAACTGCATGAGAGTGTGTGGCAGTGTGTTTGTCTGTTCTACTGAAACCGAGAGAGAGGAAGAGAGCATAAACATGGATGGAGTAGATCTCAAAAACAATCTGTCGCACATTCGGATGAGACTTTAATGCATAATCTGGAGACTGCAGTATATCTGAGTGCCACTTGTTGAATAGTAGACTCAAATAACGGGGTGGAAACAAAAGCTTACCGCTTAACGCCGCTGTTTAATGGAGGCAGAGGTTTGTGTGTTTACCTTTCAGAACATTGCCCTTTCATCCTTGTAGAGTAATTGCACTCGTCAGTCCTGTTTGATCATCGCTGACAAAACAGGACGTGATGATCTGCACAAAAGGCTGTTTGGTGGATGTCATCGGGTTATTAAACTTCAGCTGAAGTTGCCGTACTTATGACATCATAGGAAAGCAATATTTAGTCATTCTAGCTGGCTTGTTGCTGATTAATGAAATTGCTGAGATCATATGCGGTAGAAATAAGAAAATTAAGTATATGTAGTAAAGAGCTAGAAAAGTCAGTGTGTTAGCATACTGTAGATGTAGATAATATGGTTTGAATGCAGACTGTCTTGGCAAATCTGAGCATTAATTTGAGACATCGTTCAAGGTATGGTTCAAAGAAGAAACAGAACTGTTGAAAATGACCCCCAAGAGACTATTGGGTCATGATTTAATGAGACTTTCCAAATATGGATGATTTTCTTGCTTTTGTGGAACACACAAATGTGAAACTCCAGAGTAGGAGCAGGTTAGATTAACAGGGTCTTTTCTAAGAAGCAGGAGACTTTTGCTCTCCACTTCATGTTATAGTTGTGTAGGAGACAGAAGATATTAAAGAGATTTATGATTGTTCTCTCTTGCAGCTTGCCATTTATGTACAAATGTAAACTAAGCAGTGAGGGACAGGAATAGACCTTAAATTTGATTGTTAAGCCATCGCAACACTGAAAATATATGTTCTATACAAAAATTCCAGAGTACTAAAAAAAAAAAAGACTACACCCCTCACCAGCAGCCTTGTTTTCAATTGCATCGAATGAAATACCCTGCTTATGGTCTATACTGGGGATTATGATCTCAATCATCCCTGATGGTATAAACGGGATGAGCCCATAGTATTATGACATCTGTCTGTAAAGATCTTGGATTAGGCAAGTAAAGCTTTAACACAAAATGTGCAACTGGTTGTCTTGTCTTTGACTTCATTCCATTTGGCTTTACTTGTGCTTGTTTGTTCCGTCGTAGCTCTTAGCAGATATGTGAATGCCTTTGTGATCCGATGCACCTCAGTTAGCGTAAGCTGTGAAAAGGCATCTCGCAGCACTTGCCAGGGCTAAATTGTACCCTATTGGCTGCCGTGTTGCTATGCGTATCACTATATGTCCTTTCATTTCTGCTGAGATGAATCTTTGATACGTTGAGAGCTCATCATGGATGCGCTGTTATAGGAACGCATCTTAACCAGTGTTTCTGCCATCCTTTCATTCATAAATCATTCAAACAGGCTAAATTGATTTGCCGTTGCTGTGTGTGGTATGCAGTAGGGGTGGGGCTAAACTGTGGCAGCTCTGTGATTGACAGCTGCGTATAACTGGACAGTTTAGAAAGTGAGAGTGCAGTTAGAATGTCACTCTGTCTGTGAAGCATGCTCTCTTTTTTCGCCGCTGCCTATTTCTCTCTGCAGTGTTTCCCTGCGGACTGAGCAGAGGCTACCTCATGGACGTCTCTGTTTTGTGGTGCAACGTGTCTCTCTCCCTATCTCTATCTCTATCTCCTGCCTCGTTCTGAATGGTTTCCATGGTGATAGCTGTGCAGTGCTGAATTTACACCATCTCACCATTAACCACCTGAACGTACACGCATGCACACGGGAGGCATGCTTACACACTTATCCCGATTGTAGTAAAGCATATGCAGGTTGCCTGTGAGCAATTTCTTCCTAAGTCTCTGTTGCACGCAATGCATGCAATCGCTCACGCTCACTCTGCCTTTTCATTCACACGTCTTATTGCTTGTGGTCACAAACACAGATGGTTGTTTACTACAACACACATGGCAGTGCGGTTAGAAGTTCAATTGCTCATCTGCCCGAAATGTGACCACTGCAGTTGTACAACAGAGTCCCCTCCTGACTTTGATTGGTCAAGCTTTTGTGAGCGCCCCGAGACATCCCGTCTGATGGGGCGGATGTCTCGGACCCCACACTCTGCCTTTGCGTAGATGAGGGCACCTGGAAGCACAGATCCTTCCTTTACCATTAAGGATGTGTGTGATTTTTTTCAGAGATATACCTTCAAAGAGATTAAGATTCGACCCTTTTCCGACCCTTAAGGAGCTCCGCATTAGAAACATGCTCTGCTCCCAGGCACCAGGCCTGGGCACCCTGATCGTTCACAGATGATCTACCTACAGACTAGTTCAAGCTGTCTTTAAAATTTAAGGTGGGGGAAAGACATGGGCCTGATTCTTCACATCTGCATCCAATGATTTTGCAACCAGGTCTCATTTAGAATCAGCACGTCCTTACAAATGACGATCCCAGTGGTTCTGCCCATTGACGCACCACCAAACGCAACTGTTGGCCATTTGAGCAGCTTGTGGAAATCGCCAATGCATCTGTTAGGTTCACTTTATCCTCTCGACTACCCTTGCTTCACCTCTCATTCAAGTCAGCAGGCTAGTGTTAAACGCCAGGATCTGCATCCCCTTACCTCCCACTCAGATACACCATCTCCCCACACACACACACACACACTATGCCCTAGGAGAAACACGCAGATCTAAACAACCAGATGGGTGTTTAAAACCATTAGGTCTCCAAAGATAAACTCACAGAGCTCGTGAAATGCCAGCAGTGTCTCGGGGCGGTGTATATGTGTGATGGTGTGCAGGTACAGCGGGAGGCTGGTAGAGGGGGAGGTGGGCTACACTTATCTGCTGTGATCTTTAGGGAAGTTAAGAAGGGGTGCAGCAAATTGCATAGATGGGGCCTGTGGAGGGTACAGGAGTGGGAGAGATCCAGTCCAATCCAGGACTTTTAAGGGGGTGGATTCACGTTTTCTTTATTTACTCTTAATGTCAGGCATCCCCACCCACCCGATCAGAGCAGTGAACGCCTGGGGGCAACCGATGCTGAGAAACAGCAGATGCTATGTAATGGATGAAAAGAGGAACACTTCAGAGCCAGGAGAGGGAAAAGGATGGGAAGAGAGCTAAAGAGAGAATAAAAGTGGGAAAGCACGACGGTGCCCCATTTTTGAGTATTGTCTTCTATACCTGTGTTTTTTGTTTGAATGGCTGTCATCACGGCGAGCAACCCGTCCATGTCACACCGCAGTCTTTAATTTCACCTTGGGCTGGAGGGTTTTGTGCTTCTTGCCAGGTGGGTGGTTCACAGCAAAAATAAAGCAGAACAAGTCGCTGATACACCCAATTTTTTTCTTTTTCTTCTCCTTTTGTTCCGCAACTCCTTGTAACAGCATATTGCAACATAGCACTGGTGGTATTGTATCCCATGATGTCAGCCCCACCCACCAGAACCGCTCAATACCTGTGTAGTAAATGTAACACATTCACTTCTGCAGTATGGTATGGCAAATCTAACACAGGAGCCTTACTGCATTTCAAGGAGGAAATAATCTTTTAAGGGAGTTCCCCGCTGAATGAACTGCAACTGTATTTGGATACCTGTAAATCTCACGCTTCTGCATGTGTACGTATACACGCATAGGTGCCAGAGAGGAGAGCGCAGGTCGGGTGACAAGTCCTATCATGCCTGGCAACGAGGGGTGGGTGACCCACACATCCCGCTCAGTGTCATTACCGTTGACAGATTCACTCACCGCAAAGAGATTCCACACATGCACACACACACTGTTTATGCCTACAACGTGGCGCTTTGATCTTCTCTAAAGTGGAGGCTACACTGCATATGTTGAGACATGCCAGTTTCCGCCCCCTTGGTCACACACATGCACTCCCACCAGGTAAATGATGACATGGCTCCAAGGAGGTTAGAGTCACGATAGGCCCTGTGGCAAGGTTCCGATACCACAGCATGTACTGTGACTCACCTTGTACGGCACGTAACCATCCACTTCCTCCGTCATGCTTTCGATCTCGTCATCATCTTTCTAACGTCTGCATGAGTTCTGGTGTGATCCCCAACCATCTACCTTGTATTGATAAAAGTGTTACTCTGTGGTGGAGACGGAATTACGAAATGTCTCTATTTTTGGAATCAAGGTGCTGGTTCCTTGATGTTCCGGCATGACCCCCAACCGTCTACCTTGTATTAGTAACGGAATTACGAAATCAAGGTGCTGGTTCCTTGATGGGGTTTTTGTTTTGGGTAGATGACAGGATAGGTTTTTGCATTGTTATGAAAAGAGGTTTGTTTACAGAATGACATCATGTCAGACAGATGTTGGTCTTGGTGCATTTTGCTCGATGAAAATGGTGATACAAGGTTGTTTGGAGGAAACCCTTATGAAGACACTTTTGATACTGTATCTCACAGCTCTTATCTGAGCTTTGGTGCCTTGCTTAGAGGCACAACAATACGACATTCAATCATACGGATTTGAAACCGTAACACTGTTTGCCGCCAGCATTAATGTTATCTGGGCTTAGCGCTTTACTTTTGATTGAAATCAAACATGTGACAGTCTTCTAAAATATTAATTCTTTAAGTGTACCTTCATTGTTTGTTGTTTCAAAATTGAATTCCGTTTAGGCCCTGACATGACATAACCTGTATGCTATAAAGCTCATAATTCATAGGAAACGTATCAGCCTTAGTCATAAGGGATAAAAGACAGTTAAATGAATTGTGCTGCACATATTAGGATTCAGCCATGATCTTCTAAAATCTTTCGTTTCAATGCTGGTGTCAAATAAACGTCAGTTAAACAGTTTTTCCAGTTTAACTTCTATTTCTTCCTAGTCTTATTTTTTGGAGGGAGAGAGAAGATGGAAGTAGAGTGATGTTGATTCTGTTTTATTTATGATGGCCTCTGATATTTTCATCTCAAGAATCATATGACTGGATTCCAGCCAACCAGTGCCCCACGCTTTTGGATAGACCCTTTAAAACTCTGTGTGGGGTGCTTGATGTATTCCAGATTTATTCCTATTATAACTTGTACCCTTCTTTCTTTCTTTCTTTCTTTCTTTCTTTCTTTCTTTCTTCCTAATATCCTTTTTATGTTTGTCTCTTTGTTCGTTCATTTTTTCCTTCCTGTCTTTCTTTTTCCTTCCTTCCTTATCCAGTTTGTCTTTTTGCTTATTTTTTCATCCTTCCACCCATTATATATTTTTCCTTCCTTCCTTCCTGCTTTTTTTCTTTCTTCTTAATAATAACTCTAAATAATAATTTTCAATATTCTTAATTTTGTTCATTATTTCTTTCCATCTGCCTCCATTTATTTATTCCTTTACCTTCCTTCCTGTTTTTTTTTTTTTTTGCCTTTTCACGTATCACGTATTTATTTCTTTCTTTCTTAATGAAGGAAGGAAGGATCCTTTGTTCCTTCCTTCCTGTCTTTTGTTTCTTTCTGCTCTGCAAAAAATGCTTCTATACCTGATTTTTTTTTTGGTCTTGTTTCCAGCCAAAATATCTAAACATACTTTTGTTCTGAAATCAAGACTATAATTTTTTCTTGTCTAGAAAATCCTGCTTGATTTAAGAATGTTTAGATATTTTGTCTGGAAACAAGACAAAAAATCTAGGCTTGAAAAGCATTTTTTGCAATGTGTCTGTCTTTTCCTTAATGCTTTCTTCATTCTCATATCCTTCATATTTAATTTCTTTCTTTCTTGTAATTATCTCCCTCTCTCGTACCTGCTGCACAGGCATTGGAGGTGTATCTTTGTGGCCGTATGTTTTCTGTGCTCTCACTAGGTTCCCAGTCTGTGATTGCGTGCTCACTGCTGGGATTCCTGACGACACTAGCAGGGAGCGACACTATCAGGAACGTGTTGTGACTTGTTTACAGTTGAGGATGGGAAACTGGAAGCAAAAAGGAAAAAGAGAGCAGGAGAGGCAGAGGGGGACATTGGAAAGTATAACAGTAAAGAGAAAGAGAACAGTAGAAATGCATACTTTTCCGATATCAAACATTTTGTAGTTATGGTATTTTAAACCTTTTTGTGGCTGTGTCACTGAATGCTTTTGGCTGTGTAAATGGTATTTATCTGTGGTATAGTTGTAGAGAATAGTGTGTGGGGAAGAGATCAGCCAGGGATCAGCTTTGAAGATCAGCTGAGGCTCCTGTTGACCTGTGACTCCAGGAGAGAGTTGGAAAGGGACATGGCCAAGGTGACCCAGGAAGGCATAAGTACTGTGTTGTCTCCAAGCACCAGCTCCAGGGCCTGGAAGACACTAAAAGGTCTAAAAGATCCAGACAGGGAATAGTTAATTACAATGGGAAATGCCTCCTTTTTGCTCCCTCCCTTTCTTACCCCTCCCCTTCTCTCTCTCTCTCTCTTTTCCACTGTCTTCGCGCTTCTCAATTTTTTTCTATCTCTCACCATGCTGTAGGTGTATCCTGTGTGATGTGTGAGAGAGAGAGTTTATATAGGATCCCAAACGCTCTGACAAGTTCAGAGTCTCAAGTGCGCCAGTCACACTCCTCATAGGACTACTTGTATTTTCTATCCATTGTGGATTTACATTTTTCTCTCTTGTTTTGGTACTGACACAATGTCAGAGGGTAAGAAGAGGGAACGGAATGGGAGAAAAAGAGGAGGCAAGAAGGGACGCAAGGAGAGCAGAAATTCCACAGAAGGTAAATAGAAAACGTATGCAAGGTGTGTGTGCCTGTGGCAGGAGGGGGTTCTGGGGTGTGAGACATGTGAAAGAATCTCTTTCCCTGTCTTGTCAAAGCATGCTGCATATGTTTGTCACACAGGTGGACCTCCTCAAGCAGTCAACGTGTAGCAGCAGATCTAGCTTTTGTGGCGTAGGTGCACAATTGTTGCATTAATGTGTGTTTTGCATGCAAGCCAGATCCCCATCCAGTTTGGCGTGCTACCTAAAGTCCTTGATAAACTTCTACTCCAGTTTCTTATGTCACAAGCGGTAACGGCTTTTCCCAGCGCTCTCACCTACGCCACTCACCTGATTCCTGCATATTGTCGCCCTAATGAGCTGCATTGCTGCTGAAATTGTGGGCTGCCTCCCATAGGCTCTCTTTCCTCAAGTACTTTTAAGTATTTTTGCGCCCGTGTTAGCTCTCTACTCTTCTGCAAGTGGCTGCCTCACTGTTTCTCCACTGGATTGCACTTTAGGGAGATGGTTGTTGCTGTGAAACCTTTTAAACGTCATGGCTTAGATTGTGTTGAATGGGGGCTGAAAAGCACAAGTTCCTTTTCTTTCACTCTACAGTGCTGCAAGTCATGGCTTGTCACTGCAGTCTGACCCTGGGGTCATGGAGGGAGACACAGCGGGAAAGAAGCAAATCCCTTTTCGCCTGGTCACATACTCCACTACGCTAGTTTATGATGGGATGATTCACCCTTCTAATAGAAGACTCCCATTTCTCCCCTAATCCCAGGAGCAACATACCGCTTCCAAATAGCTCAAGCCTCAAACAGTAAAAAGCCTTTGAAAAAAAAAATAAATAAAAAATAAAGTGTTTATTTAAAACCAATTTTATAAAATGCATTCAGTCCATGCAAAATTCCTCTAAACATCACAATCCTATCATCAGCCTATGCTCATAATATTTTCCAGCGCAATACAAGAAGAGCTATTGGTAATAGTCAAAGCTGCTCTTTTGAATCCAACCAATTTGCATAAATACTGGTTGTCAGATTAGTTCAAATAAATTAGATATTAGGTTGGGATTTAAATCCGAGTCCCCTTGAAGCTAAACAAAGGTTAAACCACTACAGTAACACTTCCCGACCTACGTGAGGAACTGCTAAGTGCTTAAAAAAAGATTTAATGGACCAGTCCAAATACCTGGTTATTTTACCTTGGTATGAAACTCTTCAATTACATTAACGGGGGAAGACAAAGAGGCATATAATTGTGCTGTCTTTCTATCTCCCATACCACCCACACCTCTCATTCATTTACAGACATGTCTGAGTCTTTCAGCGTCCGATCTCGAGGGTGGCGTTTCATACCCTGTGTGCCCCGAGGCTCGATTTGAGGGGAACTCTAAAAGGGAGAGTATTGTGTTCCCTAGCTTTTATGTGGTCTTAGTTTCTGTCGTTTAATACGCTTGACCTCCTAATACCAACACAGGTGTAATTAAACACACTGCGCTTGTACAAAGTGTGTGTGATGTGGTCCAGAAGAACAGTTTCTTAGAGCGATGCTAATCACCTGCGCTGTGTCTACGGAAACAAAGCGCAGCTGTGAATAAATGTGCCCAGGAGAAGTTTTACACAGTGCCTCTTGAGAGGA
>JAUMHP010000031.1:4446402-4472178 GCA_032361065.1 Enteromius trimaculatus | reverse complement strand
GCTGTGTCTACGGAAACAAAGCGCAGCTGTGAATAAATGTGCCCAGGAGAAGTTTTACACAGTGCCTCTTGAGAGGAGACATTCGTGTTAACCCTGTGTGTAGTTGTGCTACTCCGGTTTAGTTTACACTACACCTCCTTGCTAAATTTAACCGGGTCCTGATATAGCTCAGTTCTGATTTTGAAATGACATGAAAGAAATGCGGGAAACATGAGTGACTTAACAAAGCGAATCCCAGAACACGCTGTAGATATTTCAGAGAAATATGCTTTACACTGTGATCTATTTAAAAAGCAACCAAAAAGGATTTCAAACTATATACACGTTTTTGAAGTGATTGATTGTGTTAACATACGGCTATATTTGGCATACGCGCGACAAAAGCGGTTGCCAAGACCACACATGCTTATGGCTTTCTGTCATTGTGTCTGAGGCATAAACCACATTTTTAGTTTATACACAAGAATATCTGGAAATTGTTCAGTGTTCGACACCGATATCTCGCTCGGTTTTGTGATCGCGAGCTCTACATGACAGTTGGTTTTATTTAATCTCTTGAATAACTGCGCACTGTGACCTGAGCGTGTTCCACATTTTCTCTTTAGATTTTCTGTGATAGTTTTGAAGTTGGAGTGATCTTGTTTATATTACGGATTTACAGGAGGAAGAGGAAACTATGAAAGAGGTTTCGTGTGATGAATCATATATTTACATATGTTACTTATTTTGGATATTATAACAGTGGTGAATCCTATCTGATCTGCTACATACGGGCGACACGTTGGCTGTGGTTGTTCATGACGGTTGAATCTTGTCAAGCCGCAAGATAGAGCACAGCATCTCCTCAGGCTATAGATATTTACTGTTCCTCAAAAACAGGCTTTGCTTTCTGTAGCAATGCATATGTGTGAATCTTACGTGTGTGTGCGGATGAGAGCTGGAACATCCTATTTGTGCAAAAGGTATATCCTCATGTGAGCAAATATACTGGACATGACAGGACGTTTAGCATTGTTTAGTTTTGTAACACTTTTAGCATTCAGAAGTGTTTCTAAAATTGGGGATTAGGATATTAAAGTGATTTAGGATCGCATCTGCGAATACAAAATGTATTCAGTTCATGCAAAATTCCTCTAAACATCACAATCCTATCATCAGCCTATGCTCATAATATTTTCCAGCGCAATACAAGAAGAGCTATTAGTAATAGTCAAAGCTGCTCTTTTGAATCCAACCAATTTGCATAAATACTGGTTGTCAGATTAATTAGAATAAATTAGATATTAGGTTGGGTTTTAAATCCGAGTCCCCTTCAAGCTAAACAAAGGTTAAACCTGGCAGAAAAGTACACTTTGAACACTTTGCCTAATCACCTCACCTCATCCTGTCAACATTTGTCAGATTGAGTTTGGTTAAATCTTAGATTTGGCAAATGAAGGGCAAGTTTGTTACATAACTGTCACTTTTTTGGGTGATTTTTCAGTGTATGTGTAATTCTATTCAGTAACCACATTAAATCAGACTGTTAAATGCATTGTATGTGAATCATATTCAATCAAATTTTTATATCAAACTAATATTTCAGTAAAAACTGCATTTATGTAAAAACCTTTTTAATGTAAATTTGGTTAAGTATAGATTTCTCCTCATCAATAACGAGTTGTGTAATCAGATTACTATTTCAAGTAAGCAAGTGAAGTAACGCATTACTTATTAATAAAAATACTTTTTTATTTAATTTTTTTTCCCATTTATTGACTGACAGCTCTCCAGGGAGATTTGGGAGTAAATGCAGAGGTGACCTCTGTAAATATGATTTAGATTAAATGTGAACATGTATTTTCCCACCTCACTTCCGTCAAAACATATTCTCTAATTCTCTAAATCTTGTAAAAAAAATAAAAATAAATACTCGCATCTGTTTTTAAAGACATGCATCATATATTTTGAAAATATTATGTTTTTATGTGTATATATAAATTATATCATACATAAATATATTTTTCTTAAATATATACATTAATGTGTGTTTATTTATATATATATACAAAAATAATCAATATACACATTGCGCACACAATGTATTGCAATTGATTGTTTAACAGAACTATAAAAACCAAACTCAGGAAATGACAAAAACCTACGATAATTGGTTTATTAACACAAATATCCTTTTAAGCACTTAATCCCAATTTATTAACAAGTGTCTTTGCTGCTGGTCTTCAATGATCCAATATAACAGAACAAATAAGCAATACAATAAGCATCACATGTGGTCGATTGCTGAAGAAATGCAATACAGACGGCAAATAAGAAAGTGCTTTTTTATGCCCTTTACTCATTTCACTTTTGGTGTGAAAGCACTTTTAAATTTGCCAAAAAAAAAAATTAAATTTAAAATTTAAATTTAATTTAATTAAAACAAACAATTAAGCCCAGCCCAGAAAGTAATGCAAAAGTAATGCAACATATTAAAAAATTAAATACGTAAGGCAATTAATTACTTGTTTAGCTTGTAATGCAATATTGTTATGCATCACTCTTAAAAGTAACTTTGCACTAATGCTTATACTCTATTTATGTAGTATGATAATGCACATATTCTTATATGTGGATCACAGTTGTGCTGGAAGGCAGTACCGGTAAAGTATGCCAAATTGCGGTGCTTTGCTGCATCCTCCACAGCGGAAAAGACCTTGTGCCATGCAGTATGTGCTCACCAATGAATTTTTGCATAAAATATTTGCATAATTCCTTGAGTGAACCAGGTGCTTGAAAAAACAGACGGTGCTTGCGGTTCCTTCTCAGTGGATTCCCCACGAATATTTATTCAGCAAGTTAGCGATTAATTTTGCATTGTCATATAAAAAGAAAAACAAGCAGCCAATTTCCATTGCACAAGCATATTTCTAAGTTGTGAAATATGTCTTGATGAATCAGGTTCTGTGTGGCTGTTTTATCCTAAGCACATGCTTGCTCAATTGCAGTCGTGGTTTCATAATGTTATGCAAACTTGTTTTGATAGTATTCCATGCACACAAACCTGGTCATATTAGTTTAAACCTACGTTTAAGTAGTATGAACGAAAGGGAGTTGTTATTTATGAAAATGACATTAAATGCATTTATTTTTATAGTTAAAAATAGTAATTTTAACAAAAATCATTTGTTATCATTAGTAATCATACAACTAGTTATATTTATGTTGTGCTGATTGTCTACATTTTTTTTTAAATAAGGCTTTTTAACTGGAGCTCTGTTTCATAAAATATAAGATAATCAACATACTGCTAAAATAATGTTAAAACTGTTTTTGAATCAAGAACACACCCCGTGTGCAACACATAAACTTGCACCTTACGCTGACAGCTATTGCGTGTGGAATTTTCTTGGAATACTGAAACTATGTATCCAAACAAGATATGTGTCATAACACGAAAGTGAAAATAAATGTTTGATTCCTTGGAAACAGTGGGAAGGCAAAAAAGAACGGCGATTTTGTGCCGTGGCTCGATGGCAAAGATTTTTTTTTTTCCGTAATCCTTCCCTTTCTCCTAACCACAGAATGATTTCGGCAGCTTAAACTGAGCTTTGGCGCTATCCCTCAGGTTATGCATTTCAAAGACATTTCTGAATTACAGGCAGGGCCACCGAGACGGTGTCATGCATCTCGTAAAAAGTGTGACAGTTGTGTTAAAGCTCTGATGAAATACGCTACCTGAGGGGTGGCATGGAGAAATAATCTACATGCACAAGAAGCGCAAACAAACATTCGCGCCACAGTAACAGAAGCCGCATTGCTGTTAAATGAGCAATAAACTCTAAAAATAATGCTTTTCCATTTCTGCTGGTTATTATTCAGGCTGTGTAGTGCTTTATTCTCTCTCAAATTGAGACATGATGATGCTTGATGTATCACGCACATGTGGCATTAGTTATGACTTGCTATTTAAGTATGATTTGACAGTTTTCAGCGCCTAGTTTAATAAACCCCATACTACTGTTTGATCTTCTTTATGAGGTTGAATAGTCTAGAACGACTCTGTCATGGAGTATGACTGTATAAAGCTCAGAGTATTACTCTGGAGTCGGGAAAACATGAAGCGTAATAATCAGACACCCCACCCTTCTTATCTGAACACGGGCAAGTATCACCCTGCATGTACAAAAGCAACTCGGAACAAGATGCCTCATGTCAGTCATTCTCCACAGAACCCTCAAAAACACATCATATGCTTAACCGCGACCTTCCCGACCCCCGATATGGCCCCAATGCACCCTAGTTAGGCGTTATGCGCAAGTATGCATCTGTCTCTCGCACTTTCTTCAATAAAGTCACAGTAACGGACAGCGTGTAATGCGAAACACAGACTTGCTCGGCTTGAATTCATCATGAGCTGTGTTGCACAACACAACATGCTGAGTAATGATGCAGGTGCCCTGAGTTTAGGGTGAGAAAAAGTTACATTGTGGACGGAAAAAAAGGTCTTTGCTTGCTCATCCAGATTCGAGACGCGTAATAAAATTGGTTTAGTTCTTCTGAAGGCTCTGACAACAACGTATTTAGTTTATGAGACTTTCTGTTGAGTATCAAATTCCAATGACTTGTTTCTTTATTAAACAACTTTTCTGTTTAATTAAAAGAAAACCGTGCTTATCGAATTCGAGAGGTTTTTGGGCGATTAATGAGTACGGGTTCATTCAGCACAAATATACAGGGAGATTACAGTGTCTTTAAATATTTGGACAAAGAATGGCGTTTCTGGCGCACTGTATCTCATCAGTCTAATGGCCTCTGAGGGGTAACGACAGCAGTGAGCATGAAATGGTGTGGAGCAGAACCACAACGGACACTTGGCGGTTTTTCTGAGAGAATGCGCATCACTAGAGGCTGTCATGGGAAACCTGAGACGTTATTCGACTGACAGTACAATCCAAACATTGTGCCAGAGACTGTCATGTTACTTCCAGCTACGCAACATCAGAACAGACTGCATCATTCAGCCATGAAAGCAGACGTTCAGATAAAACAGCTGCCTTTACTGGGACGGGGAAGTGGGACAGTAGTTCCAAAATTAGGCTGACTGTTGATTATTTTAGCAACCTCTGTCAAGATTCTGATTGATGTTAATGCTTGTGTTTTATGCTTGCCATCTTTTGCAGTAATAGCATAAGGCTTTAATTGGGTATTGATCATGTGTGTCGTCAAGTAATGAAGAGGTAGCCACTGTAAAAGTGTAAGTGCCTGCATGGATTCACTTTAGGAAGGCCCAAAGTGCTACACCAACTCCTGCCCCAGCCTTGGGGCAGCATGCGCCCTTCCCTCATCCAGGACAGTAGGGTACAGCCAAACAGCATCGCCCAGTTCTGCCCTTCGGATGTGGAACCGCAACTCTTTGAAGCCTTGTGATTGCTGTCTGAGTCTGCATTAATCCCATAATGCATTTCCTGAGTGACTATGCATGGCAGCGTCTGGGCATGTGGCGGCACACATGTAGTAACTTCACCTCCTTTCAGCGCTGTTGTCCTCCATTTTGTTGATGTTTTGACTGTTGTCTGAGATTGAGTGTCTTTTAAGGATTTATGAAGTCATCAATTGCCACTCTTGCATAATTTAAAAATATGTGTTAAAGACAAGCTAAGTCTCTCTGCTTTCTTCTCGAACATTGGTGTTTTGACGACACGCTTTTTCAAAACACATTTTTTTTACGATCATTAGGTCATTCTAGAAGTTTTATTGGGATTAAAGTCTCATGAAGGACTTTGTTCAGCTAATTAATAAAAGATAAGATGAAGTCACCAAATCATGAATAATAACAATCTTAATTTCTACGTTTTCCTCGAATAGTTAAAAGACAAATACTATTGTACTTATAGTTAACAAAGTAGGTAACTTAGGCTACTAAAGGTGTCAGTATCTTTACATTTATTTGTACATTTGTACAGTATTTTTACATTTATAACTAATTGGTTTTTGGCACAAAACAGTGCTTGAACAATCAAATAAACTGTAAACTAGAATACACGCTACTTTATATAAATGCTAAATATTCAGCTTTTTGTGTGAAACATGAACTGAACAAAGCAATGAAATAGATATCCCAATGCTGTACATGACACATGTTTAGCACAAACTGATTCATAAGAATGAGTCCTACACCAACGCTAGACGGATAGCAATTTAGGGAAAACCCCTAAATGAATCATACATTTTATAGAAAGGACCGTTAGTATGAATCGTACTGAACACTCCAACTCTAACAAAGAGAGAGCCCTTTAGTCTGAAACGATTTGAATCGTAACATATTTACGTCTTTGACAGAGAGAACCATTTATCATGAATCAATTGACTATGAATTGGACATACGAATGCTTTATGGGAGTGAGAAAGACATTTAGCGCAAAACTGATTCACTAGAAAGAATCAGGCGTTTAAATGATTCGCCAGAGTAGACTGCATAGTAAAAACCAATTCACTAAAATGAATCCGACTTTCAAAAACTAAACATGAGAAATTACCATTTAGGATCAGCCTGGGCCCGCCCATACATCCTTTGATGCTATATTAATTTTGCGAGCAAAGTTAGTCTGGCAAAGCTGCCGTTTTAGAAAAAAAAAGTGGGAACCAATGAGAAACGAGCACCCCCCCGCCCCCGGCACGACTGAGGCTGTAATGCGATGACGCAGCAGTTCTGCGACCGGAGTAAAGACATTTTCCTACTGCTTTAATGAAGCTAGCTATAATTGGTTACGGTGGCTTCAGGTTCCATCGCTACGTATACGTCATCTGAATGAGTGGTTCTGATTAGTTGTAGATTCGTCTAGTAGTATTCAGAGGCATCTGATGGACACAGGTTAAGCCCGCCTCCCAGAAGGCGGGTAGTAAGGTAGCTTGGCCAGACTAAGCTCCTATGAGCTTAATAGCCGCGGAAGCCAGGCTAATTTAGGATGCCACATTTACTTATTTCTTCAGTTTGTTCGCAATACAACATGACGTTTCAAAAATAATGTGTAGGCTAGTGCTTTGTCAAGTCCCAGCACTGCTACTTTGTTAATGGAAACCTTGAAAATAATACCGGTTCACCTTAAAATAAAAATTCTGAAAAAAAAAATATTTTAAACCATAACCAAACAGGTGAATTTAACCATAAAGTAATGTTTTTTTCCGACACTATGGACATCTATGGCTGCTGTCAACTGTTTGGTTACAAACATTCTTCAAAATATCATCTTTCGTGTGCAGCAGAAGAAAGAATTGGAGGGTTATTAAATGATGACAGAATTTCCATTTTTGGGTGAACTGTCTCTTTAAGTTATTGTCATTAGTGTAGTTAGTTACTCCTAACAATTACTTGTTATTTTAGCATGTTTATATGCATTGGCAAGTCCGTGAAAGTGAAGTGCAGCACAAAATGCAGGTCTTTTAGTGTTGCAAATGCGCTGCATAGATCCCTGAGAGCCGAGCGTGCTCAGCGCTGGACTGAAAGGAAGAGAGAACTGCCTCACGCTGCCAGTGTCTCTGGTGACATCATCTGGCCAGCTAAGAGACTTTTCTGGATTTTTCTCTCACTGCGTCCCTCTCTTATTTTCTGCTCCATCACTGCATCAAACCTATTACATGTTGATGAAGAAGTGCTGTAACACAATATTCTTTCTTTCTTTCTTTCTTTCTTTCTGTTGTTCAGCTGCTGCTCCCTCACTGAGGCGCATGAAAAATCCTGTGTTGGTGGACGAAGGAAGCAGGCTGATTGTGAGGTGTGAGGCCTCTGGCAACCCCACCCCTCAGTACAAGTGGTACAAAGATGGCGCTGAACTGAAGAAGAGCAAAGAGATCAAAATTTCCAAGAACACCAAGTGAGTCAGCACGTCCACAAACGGACACCAGCAGAACCCAACCTCCAATTCTAGACATTTATCAGACGTTCTAAGTGTAGATTGTGACCTTCACATATAAGAGCTTTATCCTTATGGGCAGTGTGTTAAAGACTGTGTGAAGCGTTCAAAGTGTGCCCTTGTAATTAAAGTGAAGTGTTTCAGCATGCATGTCTATTATATTATTAATGACACAATTAAAGAAATAGGTCACCAAAAATGAAAACACTATTAGTGTTATTAGTTTAAAATGATCTCAGACGGTTTATGTTGGTTTCCCTTATTTGATGGGAAAGCTGGTTCACCAACCTGTGAGTCCAAGGATTCTCAGATTAAAGAAATAAGTCACCAAAAATGAAAACACTGCTGAAAACAACAGTGTTATTAGTTTGAGAATGATCTCAGCTGGTTTAAATTAGTCTCCTTCATCTAATGGAAAGCAGGTTTACCAACCTGTGGGTCCAAAGATTATCTTAAATCGAATTACGTAAAGGAATATTTCACCAACAAATAAAAGTGTTCATTTAATCACCCTCATGTCTTTCCAAACCTGAAAGAGTTTCTTTCTTATGTTGAAAATAAAATATATATTATGAAGAATGCTGGTCATCAAACAGGTCTCCATTAACTTCCATAGTATTTCTTTCCCTACTATGGAAGTAAGTGGGGGATCATCAGCTGTTTGGCTCTTCAAAACTTTCAGCACAAGAAAAAACTTCTGCATTTTTGGGTGAACTATTCCTTCAAGCGTATATCGTTACCAAATGTTACAATGGCACAGTATCCTTTATACATTTGTGGAGTTTGACAGACATGGTGACTATGAGCTGTCATATTAGAAAGAGCTCTGTGAAGATTCTTCAAAAAATATCTTATTGTTGAGTTCCATGAAAATTATACAGATATGGAACAAATGGAGTAAATTGCCTTTGAAATGAACTTCTACAGTAATGGTCTTAAGGGTATTTTTGTCTAATTTCATTCATTGGTTATGTTCTTCACCAAAAAGAACCATTTTTGGAAGCAACGTGAAGCTCACTGGGATTCTCAGTGTCATATGTCTCTGTTTTATCTCTGTTTAAAGACTTGAACTGAGCTCTAATTTATACAGAGGATTTCTCTGGAGAGTTTCTCCTACTTACATTTTTATAGTGGAATCCTTGACTCTTTCTCCTGTTTCTGTCTGTCTTCTTCTTGAAGGAAACCTTCCAAAGTTCAGATCAGCAGTGCAAAGCTGGAGGATTCTGGGAATTACACATGCGTGGCAGAGAATATTCTGGGGAAGGACAACGCCACCAGTACAGTGCATGTACAAAGCAGTAAGTGAAAACATTTCTATGAAGTCATAGATTGGCGGGAAGGAAGACAAGAGTGTGCCTTTGCTGATGGACTGCCAAATATATACATTCTTTTTCGCTGACAAATGTGTTGTGGTGAGAGATGAAGACGTGCACAAGATCACAACATGGACAAAATACTCAAAAACAAGTGTGATTGTTTACGTCAGGGTTTTTCACATATCTGTAAGTGCATAGTTGGCTGCTCTTCCAAGTTAAGATTACTCCAGGTATCTCACCCCTGATAGACAATCTAGTTCAAGATGGTAGCTAGGTAGCTAGAACGTTGAAGCTTTCTAGCTTGTCTAAAATGGTTATTAGCGGGTCTGTCGCTCTTAAAACCAGCCTGACCACCTTAAACTGGTGTAAACAGCTGGTATCTGACTATCTGTGGTATCTCTGGCTCATCCAACATTAGTTTCAAGTTTATCAGCTTAAAATCAACTACTATCCCAAGGTGGTCAAGAATGTGTTCAAAAGCTGAATTAAGATGGATTTTCCAGACTTATACTTCACATGCCTTTGTTTTATGTTGTGCATTTTTGTAGTTGCGTGTGGAGGTTTAGAGCAGCAGGAGGGTTGGGAGAGGTGCGTGCATATGTGTGTTTGTGTATGTTTCACTCTGATTGTTTGTCGGCATGTCAGGCGCCCCAGAACAAGTCTCACAGTGTCACGGCAGCCAACTTGCGCGCACACACACACACACACACACACACACACAGGTATGAAGAAGGTGGAGGCAAGACCAAGCCCATAAGAGGTGGTGTGGCCCCAGGCTCGGGGAGGGGCCTGCCCCAATACAGTCCTCATACAAAAAAAAAAGAGCGTGCAGCATAGATCAACAACCTGAATGAGGCCATTACCAATGAAGCGCTCAAGTGTCTCCAGGGGAGAAACATAAATCTAACAGCTTAGGAAATACCTTCAACTGATTGTATGATACGCTGTTTTCCCAGCCTCCTACTCTCTGACGGTGCAGAAAAGGGCGATTCTAGGATTTCAGTCTTGGGGGGGGGGAATGGTCGGGCCCCACCTGAGCAGAATCTAATGTGACTCAGTGGAATATTTGTCTGAGAGGTCACAAGTTCAACTCTTTCTGTGGAACCCTTTTTTTCTGTCTCAGCGTAAAGACATAATTGTAAGATGAAGTTAAAAATAACAGTCTCATAATATGCATAATTCAAATCGAAATATTGTGAGATGTAATGCTGAATCACGAGACATAAGACCGTGCTATAAGAAATAAATTCACAATTAGGAGAAGTTCTACTAGTGAAATATAAAGTCATATTAATGAGAGAGATTATTATGAGATTTGTTATGGGTAGAGGTCATTGCACGCTGATTTTTGTATGCATTTTTTCGTATTCATTATTCTAAAAATTCTTCACGCACAGAAACGTTTCACATTGAGTGTGTTGCGTATTAATAAATCTGTTGCAAAAAAAACCCGTCAAAGCGGCATTAAATTGAGCATTCAAGCAGTAAGTATAATTTTATTGCCCTCTAGCTTTTTACAAAAGAAAGGAAATATTGGGTCCATCCAATCCTGAGATTCATTAAGGCCCGGCTCCAGATAGGAGTTGCAGGGTGGGCCAGGGTTATAGGCCTAACTAAATTATTATTTTTCCTGATGAACTTATTACACTCCATTGAAAATTGGAACGTTTATTTCGGTTATTTTATTTTTCTTAACCGACGGTTGTTAAACCATTATTAACCGACAAGATTTCACAAGGCATGATTTTGAATCGCCAACAGGTTCAGATCTTTGGCATGCAAAATATCTCACGGTCCTCTCAGATCTCGTCTTCGATTCTCACTCACGTGAACGAGCACCGATTTGCCTGTGTTTTCGAGCTTTTGTTGGTAATTTCTCAAAACCTGTCGGCAAGTCGAAATCGGGGCTAGAATCAGTTCGTTACGAAAGTATAAAAGATACATATCCTCCTCTATGATCTTCTTTTCGTTGCAAATGAGTGCACATGCAATTTGTATGTAAAAGAAGCTTGCTATTTTCATAATAATCCCAGTCTAATGTGAGAACTCCGGTCTTGCACACATGACCTCGCGTTGTTTCCTTGTCAAACCTCATGTCGCCGATCTATCATGCAGTCTGAACACAGCAGCGACTGAACGTTACCCCAGATAGATATGCAGTGTGAAATATCTGTGACGTGGCTACTTTAAAAAATCGTGCAATTTGAACTCGGCATTAGATAGCCTGCTATCTCAGACTGAGAGCAGAAGCGAACTGAAATTGAACAGAAGTACGACGTCTGAGGTAGTCAGGCTACGATACTAGAACCACATATGAAAAAGACCATATAAAAACATAAATAAATAAATAAATCTGATCTACATTTTTTTATGATTGTCGGAAGTTTTGGAGGCAGCGTGTAAACATGATTGACATAGACATTGCGAGGTCATATTTAATTTCAACATGCAAAAAATTTGGAAGAACACCCTGAATTTAATGTGCAATGACCTCAACATTTTACTAATCATACTGTTCATTGTTAGCTCAAATCCACTAAATATGAATAATAGATAAAGCTTTTGGTAATGTAATAGTAAATATTGAAAATGTCATTAAGATTAATAAATGCTTTAAAACTATTTTTAATGTCAACTGTCTATCATCAAAATGAAGTTGCATGGTAAGATAAAAAGTTGCGATTATGAGAAACAATGTTGCAAATGCGAGATAAAATGTGCGAGGGTATATACAGTAAGGATATAATATTGAATTGCAGTTATGGTATTTAATCTCCCACTGTAAGATATAAATCGTAATTATAAAGAAACAAGCATTGCAATTTGTTGGTTGGTGGGATATAAAGCTAAACTGTGAAAAATAAAGCGTTTATTTCTTTTTGTGAGAAATAAAGTCGCAATTATGAGAAACAAACTTGCAATTGCAAGATGTAATGTCGCAATTAAAGTTGTAGTCAACTCACATTGTGACTTATCTGACGTAATATCTCAAGGTCACAATTATGAAATTCACAACCTATTTTTATTTATTTATTTTTTTACTGTGAGGTGGAGACAGACACCCATATTTTGATCAGTATTTTTGGTTATTCCATTGGAATCCAGAATGTTTGGAAAAGATAATCGGCTCTAGTACCGTTTGCATGATGCTTGTGTTGAGGAGAACACAGGATTTTAATCTATTCCATTTGCTGACGAGATTGATTTCTTCCCGAGGTCATCAGTTGAGCAGCTACTGTTGAGAAAGTCTATGCTGTTTGGGGGGCTTGCGGCAGCTGAACGCACCAGTGCTATCTGTGAATCTGCCTCAGAAGAAGAACGAGAGATGGAGAGGTCGATAGGAAAAAGAAGCATCGGTTTGGGAGGGGATGGGGGGGGGCATTGTAAGAGAGGAAAACAGAGAGAAAGATGGAGGGAGAACAGAAGACAGAGCGATAAAGTGGAGGAGAGCCAGATGCTTTGCAGAGGCAACTTTTTCAAACCCATTTCGTGTTGCAGTTATAGATCGTCGGCTCTGTCCAGGCACTCGGCCAATAGCGTGCTGCCTCTCACCCCGCCAGCCAATCAGATCGAGATGATTTTTGTCACTGCTGCACTGGTGGTATGACACAGGAAATTAATCTCTCTCTTCATAAAGGCTGTTTTTCATCACACACCTCCCTTTTAAACAACTCCAGTAAACACACACATGCATATTTTGGCTCTTCCAGCAGGACGTTTAACAAGATAAGTGAGCTGAGTAATTGGACTCATTAATTATAGCTGATCAGGGCTGAAGTTATGGCTGTTCAGGGGAGGTGATCCGAGGAAGTCCAGAGACCCAGTGACCTTGGGACTACAATTAATGAAGACAAACAACAGACGATTTTAGAGCCCACCCCCTTCCCTTGGGGGGCCTCCCAAACATTGCTTCTTCTCTATGCGCAGTAGGCCCATGATAGCCGTCTCTCGGATCAACACCACAGTGCCGTCACCCTTCACTGCCTGCTGCTCACGTGTGTTTGTGTACGTGTCCGTGTTGAAGGTGACTCTGGTTTATCAAAGCATTCTGGTGTCACAGGTCAGCAGTCGGGTGAAGCGGGACATGAAAGGGTCAGAAGGTTATGTTGTGGACGAATACTTAGTGGGCAAACAATCAGCCTGTGCAGACAGCAGTATTAGTGTTACAAATGTGCTGTCACCCCAAAACACCCTCATGCCCGCGCTATTATCTTATCCCATATTAAATATTAATAGCGTGTAGATTAATGTTCATAAACTGAGCATAGAACCCATTCATTTTTATTTAACAGCTAACAGTTTGACCTTCAAACAGCTTTCACACCTCATTTTATTTTGAATAATCGGTTTTAGAAATGAAACAGGATGTCAGATAAGAAAATATAGGGTGGGATTTGTATATATGCCATGCTATAATGTTAATAATTATAATCATTGTGAATTAATAATTTAGATAATACTTAATATTGTATTATTGTTATGTCTCTTTTTGTCATTAATAACATTTGTTATTGCTGATACTGTTTTTAAAAAAGTAAATAAATAATAATGGTATATATTTTTTAAGTGTTATATACATATTATGTAACTTTAATATAATATAATTACTACTAATAATAAAATTTTAATTAATTAATAAATAATTAATACATAATTTTGGTACTGTTTATCAAATATATAACATTGCAACAAATGATACAACAATAATAATAATAATAGTTATTATCTTATTCTTATTATATAAAACAATGAAAACATTGCCCATTATGTATTATGTTTTTACAGTTGTATTATCATATCATAGTCATTTTTTTTGTCAAAAAGGAAAAAAAGTTTTGCATATGAGTTTTCGCACAACTACTTTATGCGTTTAAACATTTTTCTGTATATATATATATATATTTTTTTTTTTTATAAAATGCTGCTAAATTAATAAATGTAAATATAAACTATAACAGAGTCCAGTTTCACTTTATATTTACTTTTCTATGTAAAGGAAGTTTTAAGTTCATAATCATTTTGGTCATCAAATTGTATTTATAACAGGTTTTAACTCTACTCTCCAGAACCTACAAACTGTAAACATGAAGTACTGTAAGTGCTTTAGGATTTCAGGATCACATATTTTGAAATGGGATTCTCTGCGCTTCCAGAACTCCAGGCCAGAGACGAATCAAGGTGATTCCTCCCTTAGATCTCCTCTGTGCTGACTTGCCGGATCGGGAATTCTGGGCCTGCAGCCTATTTGAGGAGGGTTCGATGCGGTCTTCATTCTCCAGCACACACACAGTGCTTGTTTCTCGAGCTGTGTGTGTGTGTCACATCTGTAGAAAAGTTCACAACTGGGACTTTATTTGCATAATACCTCTGGCAGTTGCACACATGGATCGCATTTTCGATGTTGACCCCTTGGTCCTGATTGGATCAAATGAAAACAGAGCGATATTCAATTGCACACAATCAGATCATATTCAATCTTGTCAGAACCTAAGATATCTATTTCAGTGGAGAAATGGGATGATGTGAAATCCAGCCTGTGGTCGTACAGATACGGGGATATTCCTGCCGCAGATGGCTCGAGCCTTTCTGTCCATCACATAAAAATCACATCCCTAGAGGGCGCTGCTTACAGCCTCAGAGTGAATGAGCGGGACAGAGGGAAAGCGTGAGGTGAGAGGAATGTGTTTGATGGAAAACGCAGCTGGGCGGCCGATTGTTCCAAACTCATCAGTCATGCTGGGGCCCACCAGCAGCAATCTCTCTCTCCCCCTTTCTCTCAGCCGCTTTCCCGCTCTCACAAACCACTGTGAAGCTCCTCGCAAAACTTCACACACACAACACCTGCCTCTGAGATGAAAGCCGATCCATTTCTGCTGAACTTGACTAATATGAACCATCGCTTATCTTATCCAGCGTTTTAACTGGGGGAACCACGTTGACCCCTCTGATTCAGGTCTGCCATTTCTTTCCCTCCTTGTCCCTTTCTATTTCTGTTGCAAAAAACAGGCTCTTCGTTTTTCTCCGACAGCCCAAACGCCAAGATTAAGTGGGCTTAAAGGATGCTAGAAATCTTTTTGGGACATTGGCAGTGACTGTGCTAGAATGTCAAGTGCCTGTAAGGGAGCTGAAGACATTGATCGGCGCGGGTGAGCGGTACGATCGGTGTCGGCCCTCAGTCTGGGAAATTCATGGCAAGTGAACTGTATTTACAGTCCAACAGGAACAACTGGTGACAGCAGCCCTAATTCAGCACAAATAGGGAGGCTTTACATAACACATCAACAAACAAAAGACTGCCAAGAACCCAGATAGCTCTGTTGTTTTGATTTCCACAATATATCTTTATGGAGACTGCTGAGTTCAGGTTTATGTGTGTGTGTGTGTGCGGGAGCAAATCTCACAAAACCTGTCTAGGAATATGTCCCGGTCATTTTATGCTAAATCTACAATAAATAGGAGATTCTCTACTGTTTTTAGTATAAAATGCATGTAAAGAATTGAATTTAGCTATCACAACATTTATTTCAAGATGTGATATATAAATGCCCTTATATTAAAAAGAATCAGTATATTGAGCATTTCTGATTTTGCCTGTAGCTCATTTAAAAATAAATGTATATTTTATGATACTTGTGCATACACTCCCTTTAGTATTTCTAGTGTATTACATTTTTGTAAGCCGTTTTGGTAACACTTCAGAATAGGGGTCTAAAATAATGCATTAGTTAAGCATTAATTAATGGTTAATTTGTTCACAATTAAGCATTAGTTGAGCAAAAACACACGACTAATTAATGATTAACCTAGCATTTTAATCATTAATTAGTAAACAATATTGTTAATTAATATTGCTCTGTATATATAATTAATATTGCACCTTTGAATATATTTTGAAAGTATATCAAAAAAATATTAAAACATTTTACAGTATAGCTAGAATTTTGGTGAAATCTATTTTGAATGTCTAAATTATTAAAACAATAGAGAAAGGCTTGATTTATTATTATATTTTTTTTTTTACAATTTATTAAAGTGCTCTAAAATGGTTAAATTCAAATACAATTAGTGTTATCTTTACCCTGTATTTTTTGGTGGGTGGTAAAATGTGACAGACAATTTTTTTTTTTTATTAATTAATTTAATTGTTGGAATTTATCGCAATAATGTTATCAAATATCCAAGAGTGGGTGGCTAAGTTTATAACCCTTAATTTAATTAGTAGGACTTATGTATCCCCTGTCCATGTGTGTACTGTAGGTGAGGTCTGTGCCAGAGAGTGTGTTTTGGATTATGAAGCGGTGACGATTAGGAGCCTTTGTGTGACCTTTAACTCGTGGGTCAGATTCTTCAGGCCCATGCGCTGTTTGATGCACTTTCTCTGGTCACATAAGGAATACATATATTTCCCATTCCTGCTTGCTTTCTTGTAAAGGTGCTGCCCTTTGTAGTCGTCTACCGCAGCTGTCCCTCCCTCTCCCCCAATGCCACATGTTGCTGGTGGTCTTGCCCACAGTATTCATTACTTCATTAAGTGTGTTTGGGTGGGGAGAGCCCCTCTGTTTTCCCCATCAGACCGGATGCTGGTATATATGTGGGTGTGTGAATGTGTGCTCCAGCAGGGCGGATTTACTGCAGCTGGCTGTGACCATCAGAGCTGTGGGCAGTAGGCTGGTGCTGCTGTTTCTGGGTGGGGTCATCCCGGATCTGAAAGCCCACATCTAGCAATTTTGCTTTCTGTCTGCCAGCTCGCTGCGAGGACCACGATGCCGCAATTTCACGCCCCTTAGTATGCAAGGGCGGCCTTGTGTGAGTCCTGACAACTGGCCTTGAGGTATGTAAGACACGTTAGCCCTATGAGCACTTGCAGGGGAAGTCCAAGCCGGGAGATATCAAGCAGGATTTGGACGAGCCTTCGATGGACCCAGATGTGTCTGTCTATCCGCTGCCTGTCCTTCTGGTGTCTCTTTGTCAGGGGCAGAGTGTTGGGCTTGTGTCAGGAGCCGGAGTGGAGCGCTTCACTCCGCCGCAGCCGACCCCACGTCGCCCTTCGAGGCCCTGCTGCAGGGGTGCATGCGGAGGAAGAGCCCTGCTTCTCGTTCCCGCTTTGCTGCTCCTGCTTCTGGGACTTGGTGCCTGTTTGCTACTGCTCCGAAAGGCTCTGATTCAAGGAGCCAGCCGCAGCAGGGAACCCGACTGGCTGGATCTCCTTAGGGGAGAGGATGAGGAGGAGGGGCTCGGCTCGGATGATGCTCTGTGGACGCAGAGCACCCCTGTGTCATCCTTCCGATGGTTCCCCGAGTCTTATCCCACACTTGCCCCGGGCACGGCCTCCTCCAAGCCTACCTCTAGCCTGACGAGCACCCTTGCCCTCACGTCGCCCAGCAGCGCCCCACCCCCTCTGGGTAAGTGCCCCGAGTCTTGCTTGTTTACACATGCGTCCTGTTGTGCAATCGCGAGCAATAGCGCTCTTTGATTTCTCTGAGTCGTCTGTGAAATGATTGTGGAGGACAAGACCAGACACATCAGCTATGCGGCAGGAAGCAGGCAATAGAGGAGAAAAATAAAGACCTGTTAATGAAAAGGAAAAAATACAGGACAGAGTTCACTCTAGGCTTCTGTTATTCTTGCTTTTATTTGTTCTTTTTGCTGTTATGGTGGAAGGAGTGCACTCAACGACATTTACTAAAGGCTTCGAGAGTCTTCCATCGGGTTTTGTTGAGAGTTATGATTAGAGTCGTAGAGTTTATTTGAATGAACCGCATTTTAGATTTGGCCTCCTGCCTAAACAGTGACTGGAAAGACTTCGACACGTGACTCATGCTTTCAGTAAGCTTCCTTTTGAACTTCTAAGTATGTAGTATGCAAATGTAGTATCTTATTGTCTTACCTGTTTGTTTATATGCTTGTTCAGCTGTTACGGAAGAGTCTGTTGCTTATCCTGTCTTTAGGCGTAAATATTGAGATTTTATTCTATGAATTGATTTTTTTTTCCGACCGATTGGTCCAATGCCGCTTTTTGCAAGAGTTTATCTAAGCATACAAATACCGGATCACTATAGTAATCATGCTTCAGGTAAAGCTCTGTTTCCTAATAGGCTTGTCTTTTGTTGCTGGTGTGTGTTGTCGTTAATGCAAACATGAAGAGTCTCAAGTCTGCACTGAAGGTCTTAAAGAGATAATAGATTACACAGGGCCCTTAAAGCACTGAAGAATGTACCCACACCACAGCTGTATTCTACATTCACTACACATATGTATTTGTTTTACTACACATTTCTACAAGAACACATTGAAAGGATTATATATTACTTATAGTGATTAGAAGTTGCTTTTGGACCTTGAAAAAATGAAATAGCTGTTTTAATTCATTCATTTATTCAATGAAAACAACTTGTCTTTGGCATTTAATTTTACTTTTTTTACAGTTTTAGTTGCCTACAGAAAAAAAAACAAAAAACATCAGTTGCACAGTTGAGCGCCAGTCTGCGACACAATCAAAACACTGCTGACATCTGAACTCTTGTACCCTGCAGTGCACCAAAGCTGTTGTTGCATTACTGATTTTTCTACTTGCTCAGGGCCATATGAATTTGTTTAGAGGCTTTTAATAAATGCAGCCGTGCACATATAAATGTGAAATTGAGAAGTCCTCTCTGAAGGGTTTTGGCAGCCTCTTTAAACAAAAGGGATGCACATAATGGTTTCACTTAATGGAAAGCACTCAAAAGCTGTAAGATTGTATGCTGTATAAATTGACCTCTTGTGCAGTGATGGGATTCTGCTCCCAGCTGTAATAAGAGACATCTCCAGCAAGAGGGGGGCGAGACAGTGTGTCCTGGCACAGGGGGTTGACCATAGCTTCACTATCATGATCTCTCAAGCATCATTTGTCAGCTGCTGGAGCTTTTGAACTTTTTCTTTGGCTCTCAAGCTACAACAGCGCGTACCAGAAATGTGGATGTAATTTGAACTAGCGGATATCATTTGTTTTCACCCCTCAAATAACCCAAATGTTCTGTTAAGTTGTTTTTGTTTGGGGTCCCAGAAACCCGAGTGATTAATGTGTAAAATAATAGTAATTTTGTAATGATCCTCTTTAAATTATTTTAGAATGATCAAGACCCATCTGAGATATTTTTGCGATGCTTTGTTATAGCACATGCACTTCTCAGAACTGCAATTTATCCATTTGATAATAGACAGAATCTCCGAGACCTCCAAAACAGATATAGTTACGTTTGAGGCATGTTGAATTTATGTTTATAATCAGATCAACGAAATGTGGAAAGTCATCAACCTGATATTCCACTGTTAGGTTTTTCCAGCTATTAAGCGGTCAAGTCTCTGAGACCATAAATAGAGCATGAGGGTTAAACCTCCAATTAATAGAAAGGCAACAAGATGCCGCAACCACCTGTCGGACATCCCTGTACTTATGAAATGACTCATTTGGACTTCATGAATGTGTCTCCAGAAGAAAAAAGTAAAAGACTCTCAGCCCAGGGATCCTTTCATTTTTTATTACTTTCCTAGAACCCTTTGGAGAGTGCAGAAAGATAGACATGTTTATGAAACCTTCCAGATGGCCCCGTTTTGCCCCCACCCAGGCCGTCTTTTCAGTTTCTTGGCCTTGAAGGATTAATCAAACTCAGGGCTAAGCTCGCTGGCCAAACCCTTGGGTTTCAGGCAGGAGAAAGTGACCTCTCATGGGAGCTGTAGTAAAAGTTGCTTAGTGTGTGCCATTAAGAACTTGAAGAACTGGGCCTTTAGCATGCCAGGAATAGACATGCAACCTGGCTCGTGAGCATGAGGCTTGTAGTGACCTGGCACTATAGCAATGGCGAGTGTGAAGCTGGATAAACAGCAATTGTCAAGGACTGTAGTGAAACTGACCTTGTTAGATTGGAATGCTTTGTTGATCATTTAGCGTGAACTGTATCATGGCTAGTCTGATGAGTCTGGTTTAGTTTAGCAACAACACTCCAAAGAAACTGATTTGTTTTCTATTTAGCAGCTCTTTTCTGGTCTCCACAGCTAAGACCAGCTAAACCACCTAAAGAATGTCCAAACCTCTCTGAAACCAGCATGCTAAGCCAACTATGACCAGGCTTAAAAACTAGCCAACAAGCTTAGTATTTTTTTCATCAGTGTTGCACTTGCGAAAATCCCTGCTGAAAAAAACAGCATATACTGGTTAGGTTTTGATGCTGGTTTATGCTGGTCCTTTTCTGGTTTATGCTGGTCACATGCTGGCAAAGAGTACAACCACAGTGGTTAAAATCGTTAGTGTAATGTATAGTTAACTATAGTAAGTTTTTTTTGGTTTATTTGTACTAAAACCATGTTAATTTTCATAAGGGAGTGTGTAAAACCACCTTGGGCCCTATCCATTCTCTCTCCCTGCTTCACACTTTCCCCGCTCCACCTCATCTTCCTGGCACCTGCTGCCTCAGCAGGTATTTGTTAAGTTTTCCCAGATCTCCAGCAGACAGCTGATGGGAGCCTCTGAAAACATGAGGGAATATTGTACAGGCGTGTAGCTGTCAGAGCTCAATTACTGATGGAGGGAGAATTCTGAAGTGTATCACTAGACCAGAGGCATAAACATGACAGACATTGGCAGAATTACTCCACAGGCTGCTGACACGCAAGTCTTACTGCAGCTTTGGAAGAAACGCTCTTTTTAATCTGACTGTCAGAGAGCGCTTGGAAACTTTCAGTTCGGAAAAGTCCAAATTTATGTAATGCATAAAACAAGGAGGAAATTTAAATAAATGGCATGCAGCTGTCCAATTTCAGCATGTTTTGCATGCGCCGGAACGCTTGCTTGCTTTTGCATCATTCACGTTGAAATTCATGAAGTGAATATCATCTTAATATAACCAGCTTTGCAGTTCTCCCCGTGCACCCTCAAGGGGATAAACAGTCGACTGTAAGGAATACAAACGTGCCCGCTCCTGGAGCTCTAGGGGCGTGTGCACATGTTTTAAAGTCCGAGCTAGATGTGCGAGCCTCTGAATATGGTCTTTATGAGGCTCTGAGGGCAGCCCTCAAAGGAACACTGATTTAATGTCTATGGGCTCCATCTTTCCATCCGAGATAGCTGAGTCTTGTTGAGCGTGTTGTGTCATTAGTGCTCTAGTGTGGTAAACAGGTACTGAGACGTGCTAAAATTCTCAGTGGGGATGGAGGGGAGGTACGGGGGTGGCATGGAACGTGCGCCTCCCAGCAACAGGCTGGATCCCGGCCAGGCCGTAACCATGTTGTTGAAAGAAGTGTTATTATAGTTGTATATTACTGTTGTTTCCTCTCTTCCACTTGAATGCCACACAGTTGAGTGAGTTTCGAAACATAAACATTTGAAAATGTTGCAGGACGGCTGAGTTTTCTTACAGATGTGGTATTCAGATCTGTGGTCTCCAAATGGGAAAAAAAAAACGTGTGTTTGGTGGCAGGACTGTCTGTTTGTTCGGCCAGTGGTAGACTTGTTCTGGAAACCTGTCTGAAAACAGTCAATATTGTTTTGAGTAGTGTAAAAATGACACATTTAGAAAGGCAAAAAGTACTATAGTAAATAAAAATATACTATTAAGTCGAAAAAGCATGCATTTTATGACAACGATATCAGCATTTGGGGACACTTAGTCTGAGAAACATTTATAATTAAAACTAGTTAATAAACTTATTAGCTAAGTAAAAAAAGCTGAGGCAATTGCCAAATGTGACCCTGTCATAAGGATCCATTTTTTTTAAAAATTGAGATATTGTTTGCTAGTATAGGACGATATTTTGACTGAGATACAACTATTTAAAAATCTGGAATCTGAGGGTGCAAAAAAAATCTAAATATTAAAAAAATTGCCTTTGTAAGTGGTGCGATGTAATTAGCAATGTATATTACTGATCAAAGTTTTGAAAAACTTAGGGTAGGAAATGTAGAAAACATTCATGAAACATGATATCCTAATGATTTTTGACATACAATGTATTTTTGGCTATTGCTATAAATATACTTGTGATAGTGAAGACTTTGTGCTCCAGGGTCATGAATGTTACTGATTTTCCACACCTATGCTGTATTGACATAAACAAAATTGCATGAGATGTTTTGTAAAATCACTCGACCAATGGTATGTGTTTGGGGCCGGGACTGTCTGGGACCAGCAGACATGTTCTGGAAACCTGTTTGAATACAATCAATTTTCTGTTTATTGACACTAGTGTTAAAGAAACCGCGTTTTGAAAACACAAGTTAAATAAAATAAATAAATTCAAAAAAGTAATGGAAGAGTTTAAACAATTGTATAACAGAGACATCAACATTTGAGGACAGTTTCTGCAAACTGTAAATAAAAACAAGTGAATAAATTTAGCGCAATAAACAACTGATGTACACTCTTATGCAAGACCACCACAACCAAATGTTACTGATTTTCCACACGGCCTGCTGTATTCAATTCAACAAACGGGCACGAGATGTTCTGTAAGCTGTCTAGGGTTCCAGTGCCACACAATGTGATTATTACTTATACATAAATACACAACCTGACTAGACATGCAGTTTTATGAACATGAAATCAACAAGGAAGTTCAGAAACTCTCTGCCCCTGAAATCCAAGCCTTAACGGTGCTCTGATTTCACTCATGTGATTTGATGTGGTAACATTAGTACTCTAGATCATGTTTGATTCAGGGGAAGGGGGCTATACACATAGAGTGCACTTCCACATCTGCTAGTGTTTCTCTTTTCTTGGCCTGACAACAGCCGGGTGTTCAACACGTGTATGTGTGGGGTTGATGGGGTCCTACGATGAGCTACTCTTCTTTGGAGATCTGCAACTCTGGACTGCGAAGTTTTTGTTCATTTGTAGAGAGGAAAAGAAGAAGAACAAGATGACAGATGTTGTTCTCGTTTGAAATGTTGTTTGAGGCCTGAGGCTATGCTTCACACTATATATATATATATTTTTTATTCCAAATCAGATACTCTTGAGTCATGTCTGAATGCAAAGATGTAGAAAAAAAGAAAAAAATATCCATTTATCCATTACGTTTTTTGCTTCTTGCAGTCAGGTTTTTTTTTTTTTTTAATAAATTAATACTTTTATTTTGCAATGATTTCTAACATGTCATCTGACGCTGAAGTCTAAAAATTCTACTCTAATACATTTTTAAATATATATATATATATAAAAAATTGCACTACTATGTCACAATATTATATCTTACTGTATATGGTTGTACTCTATCATTCTGTATGTTGTCTCATGTATTCGTGAACACTGTATGCTGCATTATGACTCATGAAATAAGTCTGAACTGGAAACCTGCCATTCACAATCAAATTTCAACCTAAAAAAGTTTGTTTCGTGATTACGTGAAATTTTACACAAAGAAATGCTATGTTTAGTCAACTGATTCAACACACTTAACTGACACGTTCATGTAATCTCTCTGAAGAATAAACGTTTGGTTGGTGGTCTGCAGTGGAGGGTTTCAAACATGAATCCAGACTCGAGTAAAATGAATATTCCTGGTTGTTTTCAAACTTAGATTGATGTACCATATGTGTGGCATGCTGTCAGTTACCTCAGACCATAATTTCAACTTGTCCCTCAGTGTGTATAAATGAATAGGAAATGCAATTACATTAAATATAACTGCAAAGGGAATAGTCAGTGAGATCAGAATGGCACATACGAGGTCTATAGTCTATGGAGAAAAGCCTTTCACCAAGGCTGCATATATTGGATCAAAAATATAGTTAACAAACATTACTAGTGTGAAATATTAGTACAATTATAGATAACTGTTTTAAAATGTAGGTTTTCAGCATCATTACTCATTACATTATTATCAAAATTGTAAATAGTTGAGCTGCTTAATATTTGAGTGATACCTTTTGTGATTAATAGAGTCTTTACTATCACTTTTCATCAATTTACTGCACCCTGACTGAACGTTTGAATAAATGCAGCGAATCTTCGTTATATATAATATGTCTCTTGAGAAAAAGCAACTTTTGAATGGCTCTCAGTGCAGAAATATGTTTTTTGTTTTTTGTTTTTTTGCTCCCTGATGGTGTAGTAACAGCATCTGCCAGCAGGGGCAAACTGTGTCACGCTAATCTAAGCAAATCTACCAACATTAGTTTGGAAATCACAATATTTCTTTAATTACATAAATAACAGTGGGCTTGATGTGGTGAAACGATGGCATAAAAATTGCTGGAGGAGACGCATTTGTCTTTTTCGTTGTGATTAGCGAGATTAAATAAGCATGTTCCTTCTAAACATTTGCTTTGAACGCCGTTTCAGCATGACAAAGATGCTCCACTGCGCGTTGCTAAACAGAAACCATTGCGTGTTTGAAAAAGCAATCAATTGGATGGTGATGACACGAGTGTTTGTAGACACATTCAGTTTAATAGCGGTGAGAAACGGCATAGGTATGCGCATAATGCGGCTGTGGGAAGCAGTTTGCCCCGTCAATCTTCAAGTTTCTGCTTTTGATTACAAAGTCAATAAACATATTCATGCGCCCCATTGTACACTCCTTGAACTGGTACCAAAGCTAAACAAGCTGCTGTCAATGGTGGCCCTAATACCATTTCGCCATTTTCTCCATGCCTCTCATTTGTTTGTACCAATGAAGTGCAGTATTCCTAAAACATGTTGAACGTTGCTCCGATAATGCGGAGGGATTACGGATCCATTCCAGACCTGTGAATCAGACAGAGCAGGTGGTGGTGGTGGGGGGTGGGGGGGGGGGGGGGTTATAGCACACACTAAAATATTTATCTTATGCCTATCGAACGTCTTGAACCTCAGCAGAGCAGCAAAGATGAAAGAAGAGAGATTTGCCATGAAAACCAAGGAGTCATTGTTCTAGTGAATGACTGTTATTGTAGGGAATGGGACAAAATGTGATAAATTATCAGCAACATGTGATGAATGTTATCTGAGTAGCTGGCATGTGTGTTTTCAGTTATTGCCCAAACATGTGGCTCTTCATTGTTTACTAAGCACTCACTGAAAGCTCTGTCTTTAGTTGTTTGGGTGGCATGCTGATGTCTTAAGATGTTTTTGTCTTTGTTTCCTGCAGTAACCACAACGTTATCTCCGGGCTCGGGCCACGCCAGAAGATGCAACGAGTCGGAGAAGGCATACTGCGTGAATGGCGGCGACTGTTACTACATACATGGTATAAATCGGCTATCCTGCAAGTGAGTTCTCTCATGTGTCTTCTCTCTCGTGTCTGTCTGTTGTTACTCCTGGTGGATCATACTGTCCTTCTTTCTCTCTCTCAGTCACACACTCTTGATGATTACACCAATCACAACTTTATTTAAATCAAAGGGATTCTACTAGGGGTGTTCATTTCGGTTATTTCTCGTAACTGACAGTCGGCGCTCGTTCACCGATTATTAAACGACAACATTATTTTAAATTCGAATTTCATTCAATTAGAAAGTATAAATGCGTCAAAAATAGTAATATTTGTTTTCTGCGGATTCATTGTACATGCGCAAAAACTAGCAAACAACAGAAGACGAAGATTCACATGAT
>JAUMHP010000031.1:4433598-4446302 GCA_032361065.1 Enteromius trimaculatus | reverse complement strand
GACATGACAGGAGTCCAATCGAGGCACGAGTTCTTTCATCAAACCTTCATTAACCGACAGCAGCTTATAAATTTGGGTGGAGAGTGGAGCATTGGCATCGCGCACAGAACACAAAACTGACGAGATCTAATAAAACTTTCAGATGACACAGCGCGTGTGTTCTGAGAATGCGGTTGTGAGTCCTGAACATTTACAGGTGAGTTCCGTTACAGAACGCGGTTGTCTGTATTAGGTCTGTTTTAGGGCTGAAGCAGCCTGCCTACTGGACTGACAACTGGATTCTGCTGCTGTCTGAATGTGGCCAATAAAATGCGACTTTTTTTTGTTGTCAACACATTTTTATATAGGCTATGAGTGGCGTATTTTAACAATGCAGCAAACCTTTTAAAATAATTAGGTAAAATACTGAAATAAATAAATAAAATGATGTTTAACTGATTGTATTAATCGGTCAAAATTCATATCGGTCGGTTAATGGTTAAACGGTTAAAATGAACACCCCTAGATTCTTTGTATTTGCTCTTTCCTAAACTATGGGCATTTTTAGGTCCTGTACACACGGGGGAGGATCATAAAAAAGCAATATATACATTCATCATATTTTAGTTATTTATTTTATCCCGTCATATTCTAAATTAACAATCAAATTTTGGAATAACAAAAGGCTGGCTTCTTCGTCTAGTCTTCTTCGGCTAATTTCAGAATCAGCTTTTTTATGGAAGATATAGTTTCATAATTGCTTAGTTTAACACAATTACAGCTCAGAAATGATATACTACAAAAATATCCTAAACAAAATTAATAAACAAAATTGTTGTTTGTAGTGGATGTGATAGCAGCAAAAAAGTACAAATTTATTTCGAAAAAATAAAAATTGTTTTTTTTGGTTTTGGTAATAAATAAGATTTAAGACGTAAGACTTAAATTGTGTGTGTGTGTGTATTTGTATGGGTATGACAGAAAAATATCAGAAAAAACATTGAAAATAAACATCTCTCATGCTATTTGAAATTATTTGAAGATATGTTGTTTTTTTTTTCCTACATCTTTGCTGTCACACCATAGAAGTCTAGTTTTTATTTGTCATCTACCCATATAGATATCTATATTTTTACACACATATAAATAGAGAGACAGATAAAATAAAAGATGAATTCCCGGTTTTTAATATGACCATCATATTTCAAAAAAAGAAAAGTTGAAATCTGTTCCTTTTAATAAAACCCATCCTGCTGGGACAAAATTATGCCCATAATTAAAGAAACAGCAATGTATTCAATGATGTTCTTCTCCAACCTTCTTTCTGTTCTTCATAATGTTTCTGAGAGATTAAGAACTGCACGCTAAGTGAAGTAAGAATCCCTAGTTCTTGGAGTTCCTTGTCTCTTTCCAGCAAATTCAAAGGCCAAATGGTATCCATCAAGTCACCGATCCTTTTCTACTTAAACTCTCTCTCTCCGTTTCTCTCCATCTTCGCTCTTGTGTTGGGGCACAGCGGGTTGACTCACTGGTGCAGATGTTGATGAATGTGATATGACTGTGATATGCTTTGGGAATTGAAAAAAACAAAACAAAACAACAGACCTCTCGTCCTGCTCCGGTGGCCTCACGTTTAGCGTGCTGGAGCAATGTGCATCAAACCGTTGTGAAATGCCATGTCATGCTGGTTTAGTGCGGGAACAAATATTTACGAGAGTCAGAGGCCTCCCACAAGGTAAATAAGTCCGCTTGCTTACATTTTAGTCACAGGGGAAAAGGACACTGATTTACACAGACGCTTTTAAATCAGAGATGCTCAAGACGTCTTGTTATGGGCCGAAAAAACATTTTCGCCCACATTATCAAAACAAGACGAAACCGATTAAGTAGCCGCGAAGGGTGAGATAACAAACAAGGATGCACATGGAAACGTGTGTGTGTGTGTGTGTGATATGGAGCTATTTATATGACGGCATCTTACAGCAGTGCTGGTTTTCCTGTTTTTTTTTATTTTATTAAATTAATTTCAGACCGCATGTTGCGTCATATTATGAGTGTACCTGCTGGTATTTTCAGCCCAGCTTTTCAGTCCCTGGAATCCTCCTCAGCAAGCAAATGGCCAGGACACGGCTGCAACAGCCATTCAATAAGTTGTGCACAAATTGGAAGGAGCAATAACTCAATTGCTGCAGTTAATTCACTCATGGGAGAGGCACAGGTCCAGAAAAGTCAGATAATGCAGTCAAGGCCCGCTGGGAATTGTTGCCCCAAAGCTATCTCATTCAATATAGGCCAGACTTCCATAGGAATTACTCACCAGCTGAACAAGTCCAGCCATACAAGCTACCCTATATTTATGCCTACCTCTTTCTCTTTGAAATACAAAGTTCCACACACACATATGGAGTGAGGGAAGAGGTAATAAATGACCCAGGCCATAATTATTATTTTTTGCTGGGATGATGATGGTGGGATGGGGTTGGGGGTATTTTACGGCCTGCCAAGTTACAGCAGCTCCACATCGACACCCCTGTCATGTTTACATAAGCCCGGGACAGATGACAAAACTGAGGAGGAGAGAGAAATGCCAGAGGAGATTCATGGCTCGCCGCTGAGGGGGCCCCTGACTAGTATCCGGCACTGCTTTTCACGGGCCCCCAACACCTTCTTGTGCTAAACATTAAGGAGGAGATCTGATCTGAAGACTGTAGATTATTGACTTTATTGTAATAACTTGAAAAGTACATATTTGTACTTAACTGCTATTGTTAATCTACTATTAACCTACAACACTAGCTGAAATTAAACAAATCAAATACCTTTAAAATGTTGGGTTTTTTAGGCCTGTCCTGCCTTGGAGGTCGACTGTTCGCTCGACAGTGTTTTAATTTTAATATATTATGTTGAATTGATGTTCAGTTTACTGTGGAAAATGTTATTAAACACAAACATTTACCTTTAAAATGCTAAAAGATATTTTTTATTAATAATATTGAATATTAAATAATAATAAAAAATGTTGGTCTCTTTCCACAGCACAACTATAAATTGTCTGGATTTATTTGACATATTACAAAAAAGAGAAAGAGAGAAAAAAGCAACCTTTAATTCAAATTTTTTTTAAAAGAAAAATTATAATAATATAAGAACTATTTTTCTTTTTGTGATTTTGTTCAACTTTATCACTTTTATTTCTGTTCTGATTTTGTAACCCTGTTCCCCATTCTAGCGTAGTTTTTTTACAGATACTTATTTGATTAAATGTTTATAATTTTGTATTTATTGTTTATTACTGTATAGAAAACTATATGTGTAGAAAACTACTTGTTACAGGGCTGCAAAAAAGCCAAATGGACTCATAAAACGGACAAGAAAATAAAACTGCTGATATAATATTTAGTTTGACCTCCTGTGGTTGACGATCAACAACCTAAGTGCCTCCTTTCACTGACCATTTGTTGAAAAAACGAAAACTTCAATTTGTAAGAGCTTCAGGCACTTTTGTGTACTGCATTCGTGGAAAGCGCCATTAAACTTTCCAAATATTAGTGCATGAAAACAGCTGCTTCGAAAGTGCTTTTTTCCCCCTCTTTTTTTACATAACAGCAGCATTTTTTCTTCAGACCAGATGCATCCTTCGTTATGCAACACAATGAAGATCAAGAGAGTGGGCTTTACTTCCATGAGAATGTCGTTTAGGTATGACGTGTGTGTGCTGGATAAATTCTACATGCTTTGATTGCTTCGGACAGATTTACAAGCTGCATAGAAGTGATGGGTCAGAATGGACAGGTTACGGCGACCTGATCAGGGCACATGACTTCACTTGACTTATGGCAGCTTTACACAGTGAAACGTCAACTGCAGCCTTACACTAAAGCTTTAAACAATTGACTAAATAGTCATATAAAGAAAATAGATCAGCAGAATGACGAAGCATGAAGGTTCAGCAAATATAGTACAAATGCATTTCAGCCTTTTGAGGATCTGGGTTAATATTTTCGTGTGTGATTTGCCAGTAGTGCTGGTTAGAGACTGATGTGTGTTTTAAACAGGATTAGATGTTGTAATAGCAGACCCAGGGAGCTATTCTTGGAAGGGTTTTTGAGTGTTTGCACTGCTTTCTATTACACAGTGTATTGCATTGTAAATGTGAATGGCTATTGTTAATTCTTCTGCCATCTGTCCCATTGGTTTAATAGAACATTTTGAACAGAACATTAATATATATGTTGTTTAAAAACGTGAAACGTGAAACGTTTTTCTAGTGAAATGCTCCTTAAAACAAGATTAATGTACTTAAGAAGCAAAATTGTAACAGTGTGTGTGTATTGCTATAATATATTGAATAAAGTTGATTTTTTCATATTGGTTTATTTATTTATACTTAAACCAAGAAACTGGTGGTAAACGTAATTTAAGATATTTTATCTTATTATTATTTTACTTGGAAACAATTCATCTTGATTAATTGCAAGTTTTTGTTTAGAATATGTGTGTGCTGTGTCTGTTTATTATGTATACATACAGTATATATTTAGAAAATACAGTGTGTATATATATATATATATATATATATATATGAATTTATTGCCACATACTCATTATTTTACATAATTTTGCTTCTGAAGTGACTTCATCTTGAATTTTTAAAAAAACTAGCCGTGTATATTGTGATTGTTTCTGCACTGGCTGGTTGCCATGTTAAATCTTCCCAGTGTGGTAATGGTTCAGCTTCAGTACATGTGCTGTGTTGTGCGATATACTGTTTGGCCACCTGGAGCTGGATTCTTGGAACTGGTATCTGTGTTCCTGATGTCTAGGCTTGTTTGGAATATCATGATGTTTATCTTCTTCAGGTTTACTTCTACAGCCCAGTTCTGGCTAAAATTCGCTCTTTCTCTTTCTCTCTCTCAACGCATTTGTAGATTTTTTATTAAACTGAGTTTGTCGGCTCCTGCTGCCAGTAAGAGAGAGAGAGAGTCAGTGAAAGAGAGGGAATGAAAAATGCATGTCCACCGCTGAGGAGGATGCTCTCAGGGGTTGGGAAGGGAGAAAGACTGGAGGAAACAGACAGTGAATGAAGAAGAGAGAATAATGCAAAGATGCATAAGAAATAAAGCAATTGGGAGAATGGAGCTGGTGTCTATGACTGAAATTGGCACCTTTCTGAGCAAAGGTAACTGTGAAAATAAATCTGCATTGTTTATCCTTTTGATCTTTCGTTTAAAAAATGTACAAAATTCGAACCTACCATTGAAGTGAAACAATTGAAAATGGGGAGAAAAACTCATGATGAAATAAATGTTTTTCTCCAATACATGTTAGCCACAATTATTGGCACCCAATTATTGCTACGTCCTTTTCCCAAGATAACAGCTCTGAGTTTTCTCCTGTAACGCCTGAAGAGTTTGGAGAACACCTGATAAGAGAAAAGAGACCACTCCTTCATCCAGAATCACTCCAAACCCTTTAGATTACCAGCTCCATGTTGGTTTTCCTCTTTAGTTCACCTCACTCAGGGTTCAGGTCAGAAGACTGGGACAGTCATGGCAAAAGCTTTATTTTGTGCTCAGTGACTAATTCTTGTGTTTATTTTGATGTTTGTTTTGGATTATCTTCCCAGTGGAAGACCCAAACATGGCCCATTATAATATTTCTAACAGAGTCAGTCAGTTTTAGAATAGTTATCTGTTGGTATTTGATAGAATCCATGATGCCGTGTTTCTAAACACGGTGTCCAGGACCTCCAGCTGGAATATAGACCCACAGCATCAAAAATACAGCAGTATAATTCATTTTTTATCGCTGTGTTCACCAAACCCAAAACATTTTTTTACTTTCATCTGATCGTAGATGCCAGTAGTTCCAGTCCTATCTGACAACTGAACATGCTGGAGAATTTTTTTCCCTGATGGTGGAAATGGAAATTTTCACTGATCTAGCTCTTTTCTTAAAGCCACTTCACTAACTGTTGAAGCTCAATTGTCTTTTGCAGCATATAAGAAATATATTCTTTGGTTTTTGTCATTGTGTTGATGATTAAGGGATTTTGGGCTTTGTTTTCCCTCCTATATATATTTCTGTGAAACAGGAAGCCAGGGCTGGATATTTTCATGTTCATAATCACTTTTTATTATATACATATTTTTATTTTTTATCTTGTTTATATTTTTTTTACTTATTTTATTATATAATTGCACTGTCCTTGGAGCGAACCTGACCTACATTTCACTGCTGGTTATACTATGTATAACTGTGTACGTGACAAATAAAACTCTTGAATCTTGAATATACTTCAGAGATATTTTACTCATAAAAAATTCTAGGGGTGCCAATAATTGTGGTCAACAAGTATTGGAGGAAAACATTTATTTCACAATGAGATTTTCTCCCCATTTTAATTGTTTCACTTTAATGGTAGGTTAGAATTTTGTAAGAAATGTTAAAAGAATAAACAATGCAGATTTATTTTTACAGCCACCTTTGCTCAGATTTACCAAGGGTGCCAATATCAGTGGAGGGCACTGTATACATACACACATATATATATTATTATAATTATTATGATTATTTTTTTTAATAAGAAAGGCAGTTCATGCTGGTATGCTTTCTAAAAATAAAAAAAATTAATAGATTTTTTAAAAACTATTTTTCTTTCATGATCTATTTATTATCTATGTATTTATTATTGATATTAAAGAAAATACTTATATTAATAATAGGTTTTAAAAAAATGCCATTAGGTCAGTGCATCTGATGCTTTTTAAATGTTTTGAAAATTAATATAATATATTATTATACTGTACTATACTATACATAACTATATATAATACTAATTCATATAAATAGTAAAGCCAGTTAATCCTGGAATGCTTTTTAATTGTTTGAAAATGAATATTATAATATATCATTAATATAAATTAATGTAAGTAGTAAAGCCAGTTAACTATGGAATGATTTTTAAATGTTTGAAAATAAATTTTATAAAATGTCATTAATAATAATTAATATAAATAGTAAATCTAGTTAAAAATCAGCTAGATACAGTTTAAAAAGTTTAGCTGTTTGTCTTTAATTAACCCTTTTTTGATAATTATATACTTCTTTTTATAAAGAAATATAAAATCACAGTTTAATTAAGATGTTATCATAAATAAGACAAAAATTTTGATGGATGCATTAAAGCTTCAACCAACTTTCTGCATTTCTTCAAGGTACAGACTCAAGGACAAGTCTGAAACCGTACACTTAAGGCAAACAATGAACATAGACAGACATAACAGGATCTGTTCTTCATTTGTAGAAAGGAATGAATGAAGTTAAGGAGTTGAAACCCCAGAGGTCCTCTCCTGAGAGACACACGTGTGTGCACATGTCGCTCCATCCCTGCTGGCACTCTCCTGCAGGAGAACATTGTTTCCATGACCTCTGACCCCCTCAGCGGCGTACATGTTACTTAAAACATGTCTCCTCTCTGGTGGACGGCAGCTTGCGTTCCCCTAAAGACTACAACAGCTTGCGGTCTCTCATCATCTCTCCGTTATTCCCAGGGTCTCTGTAGTTAACACTGGCATGTTTTACCGCGTGCCAGGCGGTGACACGGCTCTGTAGCAGCGCAGTGAAGAGGTTACGGCCTGAACCTTGGCTCATTTTACACTCTATAAACTCACCGCGCTTCGTGTGTGTGCTGCATGTATTGTGTCATGCGTAACACCTCACACCCTACTTCAAAAGCTAAGTGTAAGAGCTTTTTTTTTTTAAACTTTAACAGGGGTACTATGTACTGCTTTAAACATCAGTCTCACTAAACGTTGTTGGATTTAGGCTTAAAGCAAGAATGAAGCTAGACATGTTCTCTGAAAACAATGTTTTATGTATTTTACACTATTATGGGTTTTTTTTACTGGAAGACGAAATAAATGCGAGGTCCATGATTCACTCGTGCCTCTGGTGGTTTGATTCAGGAAGCGCAGGGATACGGTGTTCAGCAGAGAAGCTGGTGACGGAAGATAACACTCGCTCACGCTTTCTGTTTGTCCTGGAAATTGAAGGTGGCCATTCATCAGTGCTAGCTGACTAGAGCAGGTACAGAGTTAGAGGAATTAACGCTGTAAAAACATTACCCCCATATCACTCATTATGCTCTGATGAGCCATAATTTGTTTACTGGAATAACATGAATGAGCATAATTGGCCAATCAAATCCATGAATGAGAGCCATGTCATAATCAGGTGACAGTATGAGAGATGTGCTGCTTAGGCTAAGATACAGCTTCAGCTGTTTGTTTTTGTGGTTTCTTTATTACAGCCTGTGTACTGGACCGACTGCAAAATGATTTTCAAGTATTTTTATTTCATGTTTTCCAGTAAAAATACACAACTCTCAACAAGATCAAGTTCCTGGATATGTTTTGTGTAATAATTTTGTAAAAAAAAAATAGTAATCCCGCACACTATCAGTCCTTGCTAAACATAGAAATGTATTTGTAAATTTCTATATTTAGCATGAACTGATTATTGTTTTCACAATTTATATTCGATACTGCTGTTGGAATTTTAGTGTCAGGGTTAACACAATTAAAAAGTTAAAAAGATTTATGTATTTTTACAAAATTTCTGCCATTATTGACCAATTTATGACACATTCCTTCAAAAGTGACAGTAAAGCCTTTTTTTTATTACAAAAATACATTTGTATTTTTTACCTTTTTTATAAAATTATTATTTTATAGATATATGTATGAAATATCTATATGAAAATATGTTTCTTTAGGGTCTTAATGGAAAGTTTGTAATATAGTTTGTTTTAAAATTTCTCAAAAATAGTTTTACAAACGCTAATTTTACCCCGTTAAAAACAGCTCTTTAGAAATCACTCTGTTCTGTGTACTTCCCCTTTAAATCTTCACGAGCTCCTCTGACCCCGCCCCCCTCTTTCCCGAGGCACTTTCAGAGGATCTTTTATTAGCCATATTCATAGTGAAACTTGCTAATTAGCACATTATTAGGAAAGGCGATTTGCAAAGATTCGTTAAAAGACATCCTGCTTCTGTAGGTGAGGCTGGATCATGAATGATTTGTGCGAACATTTCGCATTTCGGTTCATCAAGGGCGCGTTTCCCTTCAGAACCAAACGTAATGTTAATCCTCTGTGTCTTCAGTCACTCAGATGTCGGGAGTAAATCACTACTGGTTTGTTCATTAATACATTCAACAACAAAACACCTCAATCTCTTAGGAGTCTTGTTTGTCTCTGCGTCTCGGTTTGATGACGGATGATCACTCAGGGCGGGTCTGAGGTAAGACACCAATTCAGTCTGTGTGACACGCTGCTGTCAATCAACTGTTGTGGGTGTGGCCTCTGTCGGTGTGACCCCACACCGACATGCATTTGACAATGGCTTGATTTCAGAAGGGGCAACTTATTTTTATTACATTAAAACAAAACTACTGGTGGATCTTTATCATTGTAGGGTGGTTGTGTACACACAGTCCCAACACACATTTCAGTCCAAACAGCTTGAAAAAGTGCATGTGGCACCGGATGACCCCTTTAAGAAAATGGTCCTTTTTTTTAATTCTCTTGCTGAAGAAACGTTGAAGAATTAAGACTACCGCTGGGTTGCCGTTGGAATGATCATGCAGCTGTGTTTCTGACCTCGCTGTGCATAAACCCCTCTGTGTATGATGTGTGTTCGGTGTATATCTGTGTGTCATCTTCTGCACCTCTCCTTCCCCCAGATGTCCGGACGGATACTTCGGCCAGCGGTGCTTGCAGACAGAGCCCCTGAAGTTATACATGCCCAAACCTAATAAAAGTATGTTGACTTGCGATGCACAGCCGCAAACAGAGGACCAGCTGTCACTGGGTTACCACTGTGGTCTCTCCCTTACCTCCTTCCACCTCCCAAGGCTTGCTGGCTTAAGTCTGTCCTGAAATAGACACAGTGGTGCCTCCAGTGGGATCCTCTGCTTCTGCTGTACATAATTGTACTGTTGTCCTAATGTTCTCTCTGCTTTCTTTTTCCCCCCTCTCTCTCTCTCTTGTGCTTTCACCCTCTCTTGCATCTTTTCTCTCTGCTCGACACTCTCTCTCTCCCTCCCTCTCTCTTTCTTTCTATGGTTTTGTCTCTTTCCATCAGGTGTCCAAATGACTTTACTGGTGATCGCTGTCAAACCTACGTTATGGCCAGTTTCTACCGTATGTCCATTTCTTCTTCTGTCTGTCTGTTTTGTTTGCATGCTGAAACTGAAGATGTGGATGGTTAATAATCTACTTGTTGTTTTAACAAAATCAGTTTTTCTAACAATTAATCTGTTTTGTTTGGTCCGGTGTGCCATTCACCGGTTGCATCATTGGTTAATTGATTCTACATGATCTCGTAACATCCAAGTAATGCATGGTTTCAAATATAAATGCATGTTCTTTAATAAATTAAACTGTAACTTTTAGTTATTAAGGCAATAAAACAACCATAATTAAATGCTGCATCGTACTTTAACATATAAAACAGAAATATATTTACTGTCAATTTACTAACAAATTTTACTGCTTAAAAAAATGACTAACAATAAACACCTGCTATAGATTGTCAGACTCGAAAATAATGTTTCAAACAAGTGAATAGTCGGCTAATAATTATTAGATAATAGTATTATGCTGTAGTGATCACAAAATGGGAAGTAATATTTAATTAATATTAAATGCCCTATTATGAATGATCAGTGCCATATTAGTTATTGTTTTTTCTTTTTTCTAATACTGGATATATATTGTGTATTTAATTATGCACACTCATTTTCTATATTATTTAATTAATAATTTGATATTTTAAATAATAGACATTTAAACTCTTAGTTTATAAATAATGGTCATTTTTAGCTACTGTAATATTAACAATTATATATATATATATATATATATATATATATTATACTAATAATTTAGTATAGCTATTATAGATATTCAGTGTCAGCCATTTATCAGTTATCAGCCCAAACTTGAAAATAATTCTCAGTCTGGATTTTAATGTCAATGTTAGTTCCTATGATTCAACCAGTGGAGCATAAAGATTGCAACACCAAGGTCCTGGGTTTGATTTTTTTTAGGGAAACATAAACTCTAAACTGTATTCTTTGAATGCAAACTCGTTTTGTGTAAAACATCTTCTGAACACATACCAAACTCTTCCAAACTCTATGTAAATCATTTAATATTAAGAATTTACGAGTTTCTTATATCATCCATTTGCGTACAATACAGCATTTTACAGTTTCTCGAGTGTGTGTGTTTTAAAACAAGCCATTGTTTCTCTCGTCACAAACCCCCACGGTTCAAAAATCCACCCCTTAATTATGCTGTGAAATTAAACAGCTCCACTTCCCCGAGGTGACACATTTTCACCGTATAAGGCTACAGATCGGCGTCTCCACTGCACATGTCCATCAACTGCAGAATAACACCTAGATTAGAGGGAGGCGCAGGGATCACTACACCTGACAGCTCATGCCTGTGAGCTATTGGCTCCCGCTTGTGTCCGCATAGTGTGTATAATCAGGCCTTTGTGCTCTCGACAGCGTTGCTATGCTGCCGCTGTTTACATTTTACTATGAGCTTAATCTCAACATATATTTATTAGTTAATAAAAAGACAGGAGGTAGAACACGAAAGATTGATGTTAACGAAACTATCCATGGTCGGAAAGCGCATAGAGTTAATAGATTTCCTCGTCGTGTAAAAGGAAGAATTTATGAGGTGTTATTAAAAACTTTCAAAGTAGTGCAAAACAAGAAAAATGATCATATGACACTTTTGCTATAACCTGTGTGATTTATCGAGCCGAGTTGTTACCTATATCAGGACAGAGGATCAAGTCTTTGCATGTGTGGATTGTTAGCTTTTCCACTGTCAACAGTCAGGCTTCCTTTCCGTATTTTGTAGTGCTGTTCGTTTTGGGAGGTCTGGAAATGAGTGTCTGTCAAAAATGTTGAAACAGTGCAGGTACTGAGGCTTTTAGACCTCAGGAAATGTAAATAGTGTAAATGTAGCACAATAGGCGCGTGTAGATACAAGCAGCTTGAGGAAAAAATGGCTTTGGCGCCATAGGGGAAGAGAGAAATGAAGGCGTCCCCCATCTTAGAGCATGCTAGGAATATTACAACGCAGAAAAGAACGTCTGACAAGATGTCATGCAAAGCCTGGCTGTAAATCCCAGTGTGCATGGTTGTGCGTGAGGACAGATGTGTCCTCAGAGCTGTCGTCTCAGAGAGAAAGTGATTTTGTGTCACTTTCTGTTCATCTCGCTGTTGAGAGAATTGTAATCGCTCGACCAATTAGAGTCATAGCTGAGAGCTAAAACGGTAGCTGACCTCAGGCAGGAGCACTGAGACAGCCCAGGGGCTTTTAGACTGCAGGCCATGGAAAAACGGACAGAAAACTGAATTTAAATATATATACAGTATATATATATATATATATAATATTTAAATTTCTATAAATACAATGTCTTTGTGATTTTTACCCTTTTTTTAAAAAATTATTTATTAGTAAAAATTATTAATTAAATTTATTTATTTATTTTATTTATTTTTCCAGAGTTGTTACGGCGTAATAGTTCACGGCTGCTAAATTATTAATAAAATCCATGATAAATTTTTTTGTTTACAATATATATGCATGCATTATGTGTATGTAAATTCTGTATAAATAAATACAAACACAT
>JAUMHP010000031.1:4388994-4405769 GCA_032361065.1 Enteromius trimaculatus | reverse complement strand
TTATTATTATTATTATTATTATTTTATTTTATTTTAGCTGGGTTTGGGTTTAGCCAGCACCAGGAAAAGAGAAAAACCAATCTGATTAGGATAATTTACCATTTGTTATTTTCTTCCTAGCAGGTATATCCTTTTTGGATGACAGGTCCAAAAGTTTAAATTTCTCACATTGTGTCAGTTTTTTCAGAGTGCAACAAGAATTTATTGTCGTGTTTAATATCATCAGGTGATCTTGTTTTTCTCAGTAAATTATTATATGACCTACATTTGAACATTGACCTGTGGCAAGCAAATCTGAAATCATAATATGCTGAGTCTTCATCATGTGACTAAGGTGAGCTGTACTCCAGTTCAGGTTTTACCTGTCACCTGTCATCTCCAAACACACCTGAGACCATTTCCTACTTTTAAAACTTCAGAAATATTTCATTTTTATTGTATTTTGCATTCACATTAGGATTGATATTCCAAGTTTTACATACAGTTAAGTTGTTTTACCACTTTTAATGCTTCTATTAAACCGGAGCATTGGCCTGATACTGAAGGCCAGTGTTTGTGAGACTGAAAACATGGAGTGATGATCCGGATCTGAGGATATAAGAAGGGCTGGACTTGGAAACACTGCTGCTAGTCGCTTTGGCTCCTGTTGCCAGCACTCCACAACAACAATGAAGATCCTGTTTCTGATCCCGGTTTGCCTGAGCCTGATTCTCAGCGGCTGTGCACAGAGGCCTGAACCCTGCAGTAAGACCTTCTGACTTGCTGTCTTTAGTCTGCACATTATAGTAAACTTTATAGAGCTTTAGCATTTAAAAAAATTCAAAATGAATTCATGCTTGTTTTCGGTTCTTTGAGAAGTCTAAATAAACCTTTTCCCTCTCTCTTGACTTCCAGAGTCTCCACCTTTGCTTGAGGGGGCACTGACTGCAGTAAGTAGGCCATCTTGACAACTATATTAAACTATTTTATCCGAAAAAAGAGAAGGTTCATCATAAAAACGAGTCATTTTGGCCTGAATGTACCAATATAAACTTTGCTCTTTAACGTCTAGTTGGCTAATCTCTACAGAAAACTATCTCATGCAAATGCTAACTGTGAGTTTTGTGAAAGTGTTCTCTCGCTTTCTCTCCAACACAGTTCATCCCTGGGCACCACTTGCATGTTTTTGAGAAATTCTCCTATGATGCCTTTGGACAGAATATTCGAGTTCTAGCAGCTGGAAAGGATGGCAACCAGACCTTCTTTATTGACAGGCTTCTGCTCTTTAGAGAGGTGAGGTACAGTTTAGGGATAAACGGCAAAACATACATTTTGTAAAGTTTATCAGTGGCCATTGTGTTGCTGACTCTTGCTAATGTGACTTATTGCTCTTCTTTCAACAGGGAGTCAGCTATGAGATCCACTACCACAACCAAACTTGCATTAAGACAGCATTGAAGGAACCATTCAGACATATTGGGGTTCCCCATGATGCCCATTTCCTGAGTCAAATGGTTTTGGGTAGTAGCTCTTTACCAGGACAAGGAGTGCTGGCCAATAACTGGAATGGAACAGTAGAGGAAACAAAAGGTAATGTGCGCCGTTACACTGCGTGATGATTCTCATTCAGGGTTTAACACCCAGGAATGGATATGACACAAATGTATAAAAATTACATACTGTATGTGTGTACTGTGTACAATAAGGAACACAGTAAAGACAAATATTATTTATATATAAAATGTATATTTATATATAATTTAAATGATATACAAGTATAAATATACAGTATGTAGAGTTTATTTGCAAAAAAATAAAAATTAGTTTTTTGTTTTTTTTTCCCGAAAGTGTTTATATATTGGTAGTTGACAAATAAAAAATGGACTGTGTCCTATATATATATATTAATAGAGAGAGAGAGGGTCTATAAATGCGTAACATTTTGAGTAAACCAATATAAAACTCCCCTTTCTTGCTAGTTGTCTTATGTTCTTCCTGGTATTTTTCTCTGCAGAACACTACCTGCTGACCTTCACTGCGCTTGGCTGTGTGCCTCTCTACACCCTCGATTTCACAGAGAAAGGGGAATTAAACGTCATGACAAGGTTAGTCAAGTAGGCTGAACAGACAAATAAGGCTGGCCTGCCCCAAACAGAGACTGCAACCATGTTTAACTCTGCTTTTCATTAAAACCCAAAACCCATGGATAATACTTCTGTAATCTGGTCTGCAATCTTGTCCTTAACCTAACCACATTTGTAGTATACTGATGAAGACCAACAGGAGATTATGCAACAGTGACTCTCTTAACCAATTACACGTGTTTACATTGCCTTTCCTCTTCCTCTGATCAAGGCCGTCTTCATGCAAGAATAACATGCACATAAATAAAGCAAAATGTGTGCTTGCTGCTCAACATTTCCTCAAGCATGTGACAATGACAAAGATGCTGAATGGCTCTAGGATGCAGACATAACCTTAATAGTCTCAGAGTAAACATTTAAATCATTGATATTTAAATAGGGCATCTGTATGTGTGTGTGTGGCTATGTATATATTGACACTTTGAACTTAGGGATCAGTAAGATTCTTACATTTTTTAAGAGGTTTCCTATTATCATCAAGGTTGACATTATTTAATCAAAAATACAGAAAATAAGGAATCATGTGAAATATTATTACAATTTAAACATTTTAAACGTTACTCTAGCCTTCATTTATCACATGATCCTTCAAAAATATGCTGATTTATTTTCAATGTTGGAAACATTTATGTAATATTTAAAAATAGCTACATAATATTTAATTTTTTGTAGAACCTGTTACTCTTTTTACTTAATTTAACACATCCTGACTGAGAAGAAAAATATAAATAAATAATAATGAATATATATTATTCAAACCCCAAACATTTGATGTATATTTGTGTATATTATTACAAAATATTTCTTTCTTTTTTAATGCTGTTTTTTAGTTTTTATTCATCAAAGAATCCTGAAGTTTCAACATTGATAATTAATCAGTATATTAGAATGATTTTCGATTGATCATGTGACAATAAACTGGAATAATGATACTGAAAATTACATTGCATCAGAGGAATAAATTATGTCTTAAGGTATATTAAATTAAACCATCTTTTTAAATTGCAATATTTCATAACATTACTATTTTTGTTCTGTATTTTTGATCAGATACATGCAAATTTGATGAGCATAGGAGACTTTTAAATGAAAAAGTTTTGAACCTTATGTAAAGGCCACATTGAAACAATCTGTCATGTTTATCTGACTATTTTGGATTGCGCTTCTTCTAATTACCAATTATGTAGTACTACCACTCATTTTTTTTGTCCATGTATTTTATATTTAACACCTTGATTACCCTCATAGATCAACAAGGCACATTAAAAGTCACCAAGTTCAAATGCATCTAAAGACCAACATGAATGAAGAGATTTGTTAACACATTTCTTCTTTCTGTAGCTTCTTTGACCTAGTGGAGGGAGTCGAGGACCCGAACGTCTTCATCCCTCCTTCATTCTGTGATTCTGTGGAAGTGCTGCCGGCCAAAAGAGTTGCTGAGGCAAGATCCTTTATCAGTCTTCTGTGAGAGGAACCATGTTTGTTTTTGTCAGTGCATGTCCAGCTTAAATTACAGTATGGACACCCCATTTTTGATTTAAAGAAAGACCATCTGTTTTGTTTTTTTAACCTACACACATTAAATCCTATCCAAACTATAACTTCTGCAAGTTCTTTTTATTCTCATGAAAGTCAAATACAGTCAAACATTGTAAAGCAATTTCATTCCCATCACAAATGACAGGCAGCTTTTAACTACAAGAAACAAACAAAACAAAACAAAAAAAAACTAAATGAAATAACCATATACTGTATATACAACTGAAAACAAAAAAAGATGCAAATTATTCAAAGAAAACTGTACAATGTCCAGTGCCTGTTATAACAGATTATCCAAAATTCTCCACGAGTCTTTAGGGGGTTTTGACAGGAAATTGCAAAGTTGTGTGCTCGGCTCTCGTGTTCACATTTCACAGGTTTAGAGTTTAAAAAGTCAAAACCACAGCACAGAAACAGACGAGGCCTTAGCAGCAACAGGTCTGTTATTTGTACAGAATGTCGTAGTGGCCCGGTCGATACAGGAGGAAGATCTTGGGCTCTCCGTCTTCAGGAAAGATGTGGTGATTGACTGTTCCTCCCTCTCCTCGATCCATATACTCCACCTTAATACACACGTTTAAAGCCTGAGCCAGAGCTATAATGTGAATGTGGTCACTCTCTTTGGACATGGGCTCCACCTCCTGGCCAAAACAGAATGACACGTTGGTTCAAAATGTTGCAAAGTCATTGAAGAACAGTTACTCTACAAGAACTGGATGAAAATTAATCATATCTTCAAAATTATAACACCGATCAGTTAGAAATGATACGTTGTTCAGGATCACCTGTTGGCAAAACTCTCGAACGGTGCGGCCACCCTCTATGAAGTGCTGGAAGAAGTCTTCCTCTCTCTGCAGGTACCCAGAGGTCACCAGCCGCAGATAGACCACAAGATAATCCGACGCGCTCTGCTCATTAAAGGAGTTGAGCAGCTCACCTACAGACGGTTGCTTGTCACAAGCTTCAATCAGGTCCATGAACTGCAGTGAGCAAGAGGACATTTATTAAGATTATTACTGACCTGAAAGGGCCGATTTGACATTTCCAGTGTTGTTATTTTAAGTAAAACCATTTAAACTTGAAAAACATGGTGAAATAAAACGTAAAAAATTACATGAAAAGGTGAAACAAAAATTAAGCCGTGGTCACACTAGACTATGAACACACAAACTTTCATTGGACACTACAATAGTTGTGATATGATGTCACATTCAGTGTCATGTTGTTGTTTTTTTGCAAACAAATTCACAAAAAAAAGTGTTATAAATATTATATATATATATATATATATATATATATATATAAAGGGTTTATTGCAAAAACAGATAATGCTTTTTTATTTTAAACTTTTTTTTCAATTGTATTTTCATTTTTTGAGAATTGTTAAAAACTGAGTTATCCGTTTCTGCAAATTAACTCTTCATATTTATATAGAGGTCATGGCATGACATATCGATCTTCTGATGGTCACACGTAGGGCTGGGGGTAAGCAATTATTTTTAAAATGATTATTCGGGCGATTATTTTATCGAATAGTTGACTATTCTAATGACCAATTTGATGATTTATCTAACTATTTTTCTGTTGCATGATTTAAAAAAACATAAAATCACTAATTGCCTCTAAAGATTAAATAGATTACTTTATTATACAGACGTATCCAAAGCCAAACATATTCTGCTTAAAATAAAATAACAGCATAACAGTTGTTAATAACAAATAACAGTTATACAAAATGATTTTGTTAAACAAAACTCTTTAAAGTACCAATAACTTTAAAGGTTTTTCCTCGTTCTGTGTTGGCCAATGTAACCCCAACCCGAGAACTTAATCTCTATGTGTCTGTGTATTTGCTGTACTGACCGATGTGCATTCAAACAGTGCATTCTGGATATGAGCTATAACTTATTCACTTATTATAAGCTCGTCTGCCTGCTGTCATCTGCCCTGGCCGCGAGCACAGGCTACACGCCTTAAAGAGAAAGGACGATGATGTGCTTATGAGACAGGTGTGTCCCCGGTGTTTCCTAGGTCCACTGTCAGGCTTTATCGCTCTACACTCGCAGCACGGCGGGATTGAACTGTGTTCTCATAGCGTCTTAGCAGACGCAGTACGAGTGAAAGTGTCGAAAGGGAATGAATAGGCTACTTCCTAGTTTTATAACCCAGGTTCCCTGAGACACGGGAACGAGTACTGCGTCCCTTGCCGTGCTGCAAGTGTTCGGCGCTTCAGTCGAGGTAACCTGAAGACGCCTGTGTGCTGCCCGCTTATATATACGCGCAGACACGCCAACATTTTTTTTTTTAACCGAGTAGTCGACGTCATCGCCACGTCGCTGCAGGCCTAGTCACACGTCTTTTAAGTAATAAATATGAACTTTTAATTAAGCAGCCAATTGCAAAAAATAAATATTTTTATCTTATATTTTTTTTGTTTGAGCTTGTGTTTACAGTCTCTAGCATTCACATACGAATAAATGAAAGTGAATGGAATTAATAGTTTAGTGAGACTCTGCCTTTTAGAACTGATACAAGTACTAAACTTAATGAAACTGAATTAAAGCTAAATATTTATAACAAAAATGACAAAAGCACAAAATAAATAAAACCAATTTGAAATATTAATAAATACCATGATAGTGTAATAAAACAGTAAAACGCTTAACCTAAATGTAAATAAATATAAAATGTTTTAATTCGTGTTCTACCAAAGACTTACTGTGTTGTGAAAGTCTTCAATGGTGAATTCTGTGAAACCTTGGCTCACCAGATCCTGTTTACTTTTGGCAGCAATAGCCTTGAACCTGCCAAGTGAGCACAACCAAACAGAGTCTGAGAGGAATGTATTCAACATTACAGAAGCTACTTCAGACAATTATCTTCTCTACTTTCATGTAAATGATCTTAACAGGCTTGACACAGCAAGTAGTTTGTCTATCCACACTGAAAATTAAAACGGTGCAGGATGTGAAACAATCACTGTTGTTCCAGTTTTGAAGATTTCAACCAAATGAATTAGCAATGTTCATTCAGCTAAACGTAGGCTGCCAGGTGGTTACCTATGTAATTCTTTGCTGTCTTCAAGTAAAGACTCCAGATGTGAGAAACCAAAGGCTCTGTAGAAACAGTTCCCATCTGGCCGCGTTTTGCGTATTGATGAGTACTTCTTCTGCAAGTCCTGTTGATAAAACAGTTTGATTTGTTAAAAAAATAAATAAATAAAAAGTCAGAGATTGGGATATCTCTGCTTGAATATATGTGTGCATAAAATGGTCTCTTATCTCAAGGGTATGTGATTACATAACTGGGATAAAAGATAAGTGCATAATAATGAATGCGTAACATTTATTCACTTACTCTTATCTTCTGCTGGTAAATGGTGTCGTCATCAGCATATTCTCGCTTAAGGACAGATAGGTCCTGTCTTTCTGACACCAGAGAAGTACTGGTCGCTATCTACAATGACATTCAGGACGGCTTAAAGAGTGTAACTAAATGAGCACTATGTTCCCACAAAAAATGTATTTAAGTAACTCATCACATTTTAGTATCATAATACCATTGCAGCTTTATTAATTTGTTTTTTTTTAGTGTTTTGTCATTTTATTTATTTTTATTTCTTGATAGTTTTTATTCATTTTATTTTAGTTCTACTTAATACATCAAATAAACGTTGTTTACTTAGCAACTAGTTAAAAAAAAAAAATATATATATATATATGTTTATGGTTTTAGTTTTACTTGATTTAACAACCCTGGTTTAATACGTTTCTTTGCATTGTACCGAAGCAAAATCTCCACCTGTTGAGTGCATTGTTGAAATATGTTTTACTAGAGAATCAACGTGTAATGTTATATAGCATCGCAGAACATTATATACAAAACTATTACAATTATGATTCAACAGTTACCTCTTGTTGAATCTTGTCTTGCTGTGCAATAATGGCTTCATCATATGCAAGACAATTCAACCCTGTGAAAGAACACAAATTAGTGTAAAATATCATCAGTATGCCTGTTACTTGACAACGGCAAACATAATTGTACGTTACATTATCAGTCATATGCATTAGTATTGCTGTTATTACGAATGTAGTGTTATTTTACATTAGCTTCTCGGTGCAGTGTTTTTAAAACGCGTATGTGTCACACTTCGGAGCGTTTATTTTTTATCTAACGTTTTATGCAATGTAATGTAATCAGCATATTATAAAAATGCGGACACTGAAAGTGAAGTGCTTAAAAACATAAACAATGAACTCTCAGCTGTTGTTGTTAGCAGGTTAGCAAAGCGCTAGCTGCTCATCCCATCAGCTCACGCGCTTCACTCAGCTCAAAACATCATCCGCGATTGAAAACCGACATAAACAAAAGTTGGTTCCGGACAAATCGCGGTAAAATAATTCTCACCGTCCGCCTCTTTTGGAGAGATCTCCTGCTGTTGCTCCTCCGCCATGTTCCTGCTGAACAGTCATTTCCGGTCACCTGATTGATTGGAACCGCTGGAGATGAACCCACTTCCGGTTGAGATTCTTTACTTGATCGCCCTGATAAACACTGCGTTTGTTTTAAACGGTTGCCTTTTTGTATTGAGTTCAGTTGTCTTTTATAAAAACTGGGGGTGAGTAAACATTTTGGCATAATTGTGACACTGGACCACAAAATCAGTATTTTGAGATTTATACATCTGAAAGCTGAATAAATAAGCTTTCCATTTATGTAATACAAGACTCAGACAGTGCAAAAAAAATCGAAGTATTAAGAAAATCGTCTTTAGAGTTGTCCGAATGCATTACTAATCAAAAATTAAGTTTGATGTATTTATGGTTTGACGTTTACAAAAAATCTTCAAGGAACTTGTGATATTTAGGCCTACTTAATTGCCTAATGATTTTTTGGCATAAAAGAAAAAATCCATCAATCTGACCCATGTATTATTGGCCACAAATATACTTGTGCTACTTATTGCCTGCTTTTGTGTTGCAGGGTCACAATTAAAAATAACTTTTTTTCCAGAATTAGGCAAGTCACTAGTGACAAACTCTCATAGATAATCAATTGTCTAAGCATCATCTACAAATTAACATATCAAAATAAAATAAATACATCACACCATTAAATAATTGTAAATATTTCTGAAATAATGCCAAATTGTTATATTTTTAATTTATAATATTCAAAAAGGTAAAGATTTTTTAATGTCATGTGACACTCTATTCTGTTAATGGGATTCTGTTCAAATGAGCTGATGATCTGAATCAGGTGAATTAAAAAATGTGCAGACCTGAATTATAGAGTGTATTTCACACTCGCATGTATAACTATTTAGCCTTTATTTAAAGGCAATATGTGTTTTCCAGTATTGTCAAAAAAGTAATGGAAAGCAGAGAGACAGCGAATTTAAAATTTAAATAATGGTTTATTTCAATTGTAACAGCTCCAGGTAAGGAGAATTGAATCACCCATGATTACGTTTTCACACAGTTGATAAGAGGGAGCTAACAGCTCAGTGTAACAAAGACCAGAGTGTCTGGAGGAAAGTAAACGTCGCATGGAGAGGTAGCAGGGTGGCTCAAAAGAGACAAATTGTTCCGCTGAATAGGTAAGCTGGAGGTCTGTGAGATGTGGTCCCAACATATTAAAAGCAATAAAACCAGACAAACTGCTTTCAGTCCATGACAGGTGGATTACTCGGCAGCATTCTTCTTTTTGTAGTTTTCCAGGTTGGCCAGAACCCACCCAGATGGTCCCAGTATGGCTAAAGAAAACGCAATCAGACCAATTGTTGTCTCCTGTGAAAACAGACACAAGAACAATAAAGCTGTAAGTGTATTATAAGCCTTCAATTTTAAATTCTATGTGTAATTTTTCCTGTTTCAAAATACATACATGCATAAATAAACACTCTGTGTGTGTGTGTGTGTGTGTGTGTGTGTGTGTATATATGTTTAACATGCTGTTACTGATATACATATTTGATTGGAAATTAACAGTGACATATTTGTGATCACTTTACATATCAAAGTTTGTGTTTTACCGATGTCCTTACTACTTTTTCTGGGTCATGGAACATGTCAGATTTAGCGCAGTGTCAGATTTAATCCAAAATATCCTGATTTTCGTGTTATAAAGATGAACGGAAGTCTTAGGTGTTTGTAAAGACATAAGAGTGAGTAATTAACGCCAGAAATTGAATTCTGAAAAATTAAAAGTCATCAACCGTGCTTCTATCAATGTTGTTACCTTAAGACCACTTTTAACGGTCAAGATGGTTTTCTGAATGACTTTGTTCCTTTACTAGGACATTTTCTTTAATTTTAAGAAGAAAAACACACACATTTCTAAGAATTTTCTTACGTTTCTTTTTAAACTAGGAGTGATTCTTTGCAGTATAACTTTTAATGAATACGGTCCCGGTTGTTTGTTTCTTAATAAGGGACTATATATTTCTTAGCGGAATCTTATCTGGGATAACCCTTAAAACAAGTATTACATAACTTCTTATAGGAAGTAAACGGAGATTCAGTTCACCATCTATCGCCTGTTGTCAACACCACGACCTTCTGTTAATAACCGCGATGGGCCGAGAAGGTTGTGGGTATTACCGTTAAACCCCAAACCACATCAGTCCAAAACAAATGGGAAAGTACAAACGCGATCTATTTGTAATCGACACCAACTAAACTGAATTTTATTACTACATGCATGTTTCTAATCATCACTGAGTTTAAAGGTGAATGCCAAGGAGACCATGGCCTGCCCTTCTCGAGCTGCAAAGGAAGCAAGCAGCACTTTATAGATACTCACAAAGAGCCCAAACTTTCCCTTGGGAGGGCGAGTGGTGATGTTGGCTCGCTGGGTGATGGCTGATCCCCGCAGAACCGGAGCAGCGCGGATACGAGCGATTCCCCTCAGAAGCCCAGACATCTTGATCATCTGAAATCGAGTGTGTTGTAATGAACAGGAAGCGGTAAAGGACACCGGAATGTGCGGCAAGGGGAAGCAAGTGCTCATGGGTAATATCCGCGTGCTTGTGGGAGTTGTAGTTTTTTTTGCGCACAAACCATTTTTAGTTAGCGTGAGACTGTTAAAAATAAATCTTTCGCCGATACACTTGTTATAAATTAAAACGATTTATTCTCGGTGTAGTTATGTAACAATGGCACTGTTTCTTCGTCAAGACATAGTTAAACGGTCACTAAACAGTCATCTTGCCTCTTTCACAACAGCTTAATAAAACCTGATGAGCCTAGCAGAACATGTGCCAACTGACGCAAAAGAGCAAGTAATTCATTCAGATCCTGGTCTGAATAATATGGGAAGATATTTATTGTTAAACTAGTAAGCACTAAGGGCAACAAAACCACTACCAATATTCACAGGACGTGGGACAAATTTTTAGGGGTGTACCTTCGCAATTTTTTCTTAATTTCTTTTTCATTTGCTTCACAAATTCCAAGCAAGGGTCACCATACCTGGCCACAAGTCACTTCACTCACTCACACTTTCACTATACCTTGACATATACCCATAAAAGTTTTTATTATACATTTCCAACATTAAGAAAAAAAAGTTTAAACCACGTGACCCTTTGTGGTCTTATCCATCACAATTTAAGTTGCCACTTTAGAATTTAATGGCCTTTCAAATACATTCAAACAGCATTTTAATAATAAAGTACAAAACAATGAAACGGACACTGTTTTAGCCCAAAGGTTTTATATTTTTTTATGTTTGTATTGGATATGACAATGCAAATTTGACAAAAAATGTAAAGATTTTTTTAATCAAGAAAAACGTGTTTTCCTGAGGACTGGTTAAGTTGTTGAAAACCTTGTTTATATGTAGCGCATGTTGACACTTGTATCCCAGTATATTGTGTGTCCTCCTTTACTCAAAGCAAAAGCTTTTATAAATCTTGCAGAATGCCCTTTTTTAACTTTTGGAGTTCTAGAAGCTGCTGTCGTCATAGATTGTTGGATCTTTTATAGCTGTGAATGGGGGACTACAGATAATAGGATTTTTCTTTTTTTGCATTCACATTTTCAAAAAACAAAAAAACCCACAACCATGTTTTTCAAAATGAAATAAAAAGCACAAGTCAAATAATACCCTATTTAGCCACTGTATTAAAAATACATTCTTGTAGAATTATTTATTAATTTAATGCCATGGTAAATAACACAAAGCATGGTGTTATAAATGTAACTGTTTAATGAAAACTTAGGTAGATTGACAATGGTAATAATATGAAAATGTGTCGTATCTGTGACAATGTTCTGTATTATAATATTTATTTAAAGGCTATAATTTATGAAATAATTTAATTAATGAAATGTGGTCCTAATTTAAAACTTCGATCCAGCATACAAAACTGCTTCTAGAAAAAAATGTTTTACTGAGATATAGCCTTTTTGACAATCAAGCTTTGGTTTCACTCATTTACTAACTTTCTTAATACTTAAATATAAAATAATATTTAATCTGCCTGTGAGTTTATGTAATAAACCATCGTGCCAAGTGTCAACAAACTAAATGACAGAATGACATGTAATGTATTATTAATTTTGAATACAGAATCATGGATTTAGTAATAAGGTTGGATGTGTTTTACTCAATACATATAAAATATGTTATGAATATTAAAGTAACAAAAACAAACTTTTACAGTTTGTGCTCACTTTTGCTTTATTCTTTGTATAATTCATGTAATAAAACAACAAGAAAAACTCATAACACGCATACATATACATATAATATATAAAACAGTAAAATATTTCTAAAGAGCAGAAAACTCCATTCAAGGCACTATTTCTCACTTTGTACATGTAAATATTTTTAACATATTAATTACAGTCAGAAAAAAAATACTCCACACCATTTATCATTCAAATTCAACAAAACTCCTTCATAACCTTTGGTTGTTTTCATATTAACACTAAAGTTCTGTATGGCAATGATAATTTCTATTTGTGTGTTCCAGTACTGCGTTAAGATGAAGTTTCAGACAGACTCTTTCAGGAGGACACCGCTGGGATCCTTCATGGCCAAATCCTCTTTTTCAGGTAGTTTTTTGGCTTTCTTCCATGCAAAACCTCTGTAATAAGTGAAAGAGTTGAAAAAAAGCCATTTACATGACACTGCCATCATGTCACTTACACTTTAACTTCTGATGCAACATTTTCTCGTAACATTGGTTGCATCATATCTTGTGGATCAGATCCAACTAGCATAAAACCTAAATGTGACTCAAACCACTGCTGGCTCACCTGTCATCTACATCCTGGATAGTATCAGGCAAAGGCTGTGCAAGGGTTTCTGGGAGAAAGAAGGCAAAGACCCCGCTGAGAATCGGAGCTCCTCCATAGATAAAACCAGGCAGCAATGGGTAATCCTCCCCAAGAAGAAGCACCATGGGGGCTACCATCGCTCCGAACCGAGCCATCATGGACACCCATCCCATTCCGGTTTGACTGAGAGGACACCGAAGAAAATTACATAAGTTGTCAAAAAGAAATTAAGCGATGCAGGGTTAAAACCATAGATATTGAAGGGGACAATCACTCCCACTGATTAAAATTGGACAAATTATCTATCCCAATATTTGCTATTTTTGATAAAAGGGTTTAAAAAGTTATATTAGGCTGATCTGGCTTAGTGGTCTTAAAGTGCGTTTCAATATCAAAACAGCTAAGACTAATCACATCAAAGAAGGCAGGCAGGATTTACTGCTCTTTAACTTTTTATTTTTCTTTCTAATTTTTTATTTTTTTTAAGTTGAAAGAGAGTGAAGTAAGCTAAATATTTGATATTAGACAACCATTTTACAATAGAAATTTTAATTAACCAATTTCCAGTTCATACAAACTACGCTTTTTGTCAAATTTCACTTTTGGATAAAAAATATAGTAAGCGTTATTTAGCCTACGTGACAAGAAACACTGGCAGTTTGCATAATAAATAAGAATTAATCTGCATATTTAAAAAGTGCAAATTCTTCTCAAATTTACTTATTTAATAATTTTCAAAGACAATATTAGTTGTTTTCTTTTACTGTTCTACTTTCTTTGTAGTGTTCTTTCTATTTTACTTTATATAATTAACATACATATATATGTGTGTGTATGTATATATATATACTGTATGTATATATATATATATATATATGTGTGTGTGTGTGTGTGTGTTTGTACACATACATAAATACAAACATATAATATATAATTCCTTTGAATAAGACTACCACAAACCAGGTGATTCCTTTTACTTAACAGAATTAAATAAAGGATTTAAATGTATTTATGGGTAATAAGTTTGAACTATTTGTGTAATAGTTTTATTTAGAAATATGCACACAATCACTTTGGATTCTTTTTCTTTATCTTCTTAAATCCATTTAAATTCTTTAATTCCATTAAATAAACTAATAATTATACAAGATTAAAAAAATAGAAGTCTATTACAAGACCATTACTACCCAAACCCCCAATGTCCAAGACATGGTTTCGACCTTGTAGACAAATGCAATTAAACTGAACTGTATGTCATTTTTGCTTAGGATTATGTTGGATGTTAGGATGATGCTGACACTAGTTAATTACCGGATGACTGTGGGATACAGCTCTCCAGAGTAGAGGTAAACGCAGTTGAAGGACGCAGCTAGGCAGCCCTTCCCTATCACTGCCAGACTGGTGCGTAGAACTTGAAGGTCTGCACAAGAACAAAAACGAGTCACATATACTCAAGTACACAATCAGCTTGAATTGCCAGGGTCTGGATTTCTGTGATATTGAAGGATAGACAAACCTCCAGATCACGCTGGAGCTATTGAAAACTAATGACCCCACGTGACAATGAGACTGCAGTTTTATTATTACACTGCTCTGCTGCCAACCAGGCTCAAATTCTCACCATAAGGCACCAGAAGATTAATGAGTATCATTACGCCAGCCAGTACAAGAGCCCCGCACTGAGATGGTCTTCGTCCTAACATGCTCATGGATATCGTAACCAAGATTTTGGCTGGTATATCCACCGCTCCGAAGATGATCTGGATGAGGTAAATGCTGACCCCAAATTTCTGCAGATCCATGGAGAGGCCGTAGTAAGCGAAGCTGGTTGAGAACCTGAGATATTACAGTTAAAATTTCAAAAGTTTGGTCTCTTTCAAACTCTGGTTTCAAATGCTAGGATTGAGTGACTGACCAGACTGCGCTGAGGCACACGGTGATGGTTCTCATTGTGGATGTGCGCAGGAGGTCTAGAACGCTGTAAGACCCCTTTGAACAGGCCATCTCCTTGTTCATGGACTCTTGCAACATCTGCATGCACAACCACCACAGAATAAGCATTCGGAATGACCCAGGCGACGCTGAAATTGATGCGGCACACACGATGACATACCTCAAGGTTGATTTTGTCTGCTTCTACACGCCGTCCATTTATGCGAGCCACCGCTTTGAGGTTTTTTACTGCCTGTTCTGATTTCTTGGTCAGGACCAGCCACCGAGCAGACTCTAAGAACCACCTGCAGAAGATAACAATGTGACTAAAATCCACTACATATGTAAACCTGAACCCACAACTTTTTAAACTTAAATTAAACTTTAAATTAAATTAAAATTTTAAATAAATGTATACATCATCTGAAAGTTGAATAAATAAGGATAATATTGGGGGGATAATATTTTTTTCATAATTATATTTTTTTAAAAACATATTATTGCCTAATATTTCACAACATTACTATTTTGCTATTTCTTAGCTAACTAATGAAAAGGTTTAAATTGTAGTGTATTTGTTATGTAACCCTGTAGTGTAATTTGGGTTAATCTAAAAAAGTGTATGTGAATGTACTTGACACATTTTAAAAGTGGAAACAGTAGTGAGCAGGTGACGCACCATGAGTAGAGGAAGAACACATAGAAAGGCAGAGAGACGGCCAGTGTGAGCCAGCGCCAGTCTCTGATGCAGTAGGCGACGGCTGCCAGGATCAGCTGGCCTGTGGTGTAACAGTAACCCGTTCCTGTGCCCACCACCGTCCGCACACGCGTGGGGATCCATTCCACAACTGAGGAGAAGCAACAATCACACTTTATGCCACAAGATGTCGCCAAATGCAACGTCAGTCAAATGCAATGTTTTCCTTTACATATTGAATAGGTATCAGCCCCTAATTTATCGCAGTTATTCACTGTACTCACTTAGAGAGAAGGAATTAAGCACCACACCAGACAGGGCCATGCCGCAGAAAACGCGGAAAGTGCAAAACATGGCGAAGGAGGTGGAGAAGGCGGCACATGTTCCTCCAACCGCCATCAACAGGTAAGAAATCAACAATAAAACACGCCGGCCAAACCTGTATCAGAAGATGGAAATATTAGGTGTAATATAAAAGCACTTATGCTGATGATATTGTTGTTGCTGTTGTATTTAAAGTGCCCCTATTATGCCATTTCAAATATGATCTTTCAAGAACATAATCTATCTGCAAAGTTTTGACGTCGACAGTGCACGATAAATAAAGTTATTGTCTATCAAAAAAAAACAGTCGGCTCACATTCGCCTAAACGAGTCGTCAGCAATTTCAATCTTTCTCTGTTCCGGATCCACGTCGCTAGGTAACATATTTTGATAATGTCCGCCCACATACTAGATTACATCATGTCAAGAAGACGCTGTGTCCTGTGAGAGTAAATTTGTTTTATATGACCTTCTGAAAGATGAATCCACAAAGAATTGAGTGGTTCACATTCATTTTTTCAACAACACCTTAGCAGTACAGTCTCTTGTTGTGTTTGCGTCATTTTACCGATGACTGCTTTTCCAATCTTGGAGTACAACGCGATATGGTCTTGGTCTTAAAATATGGATCAGCGGCCAGTTTATTTGGACCTCTAAACTTCTACCTGTAAGTAAGATTATTAATAATGATTGTATTTTCTAGCGATCGTTCAAAATACGTGTAGGTTATGTTGTGTAACAACCCTGCACACGTCTTGGTAACCGGCTAACGCAGTGTTATGCATTAAACAGGTTCAAGTCAAGTCACTTTTATTTATATAGCGCTTTTAACAATACAGATTGTAGCAAAGCACTGAACATTATCAAATA
>JAUMHP010000031.1:4358738-4388894 GCA_032361065.1 Enteromius trimaculatus | reverse complement strand
AAAAAACCTTGGGAGAACCAGGCTTAGTTGGGTCCAGTTCTCCTCTGGCCGGACGCCCAGCACCTAATTTCCAGTTTCAATTTTAAACATGTTCACAACTTAGAGGTGTGCCAGATTCGCTTACAAAAGCAAATTGCGAGCACTTTCCACGGTAGTCCGTGCTAAGTTACTAGTTGATGTATGCTCTCTGAAAGCATCCCTAGTAATGTCAGAAACACGCCGGTAGACCAATCATAATGGACTGCGCCATCTAACCAATCACAGCAGTGAGTGCTCACGGAGAGGCGGGGTTTAGACAGACTGATTCGTCGAGCTGCTTCAGTCGTTTACGAATCATTTAGAAATGGGGTAAAATTCTATCAATTCAAGTGTTTTTTGATCTTGCATACATGTAAACCTGTTTTAAGAGACTCACAAAGCAATATTAGCAACCTTTAAAATGGCATAATCGGGGCACTTTAATAGGAAAACATAGCAACCTGTCAGAAAGTCCCCCAAAAATGACTGCTCCCACAAGGACGCCTCCCATATAGGTAGTTTGACCCATTTGCTTTAGGGCACGCTGGTCACAAACCAAATCCCACTGAAAGAGAATGGCATTCAATTAAAAACCCACAGAATAAACATTATGACGGCATTTTTGTTGCATATATCATTGTGGATAAGAAGAGGTCATACACACTCTTAAAAATGAAGGTTGGCATCAATGATTGAATGAAGAACAACAATCATAGAACCTTTTCATTCAGTTCTTAAGTGGGAAAACATTCTTTAAGATTAGTAAAATGCTCCTCACACTAAGAAATGTTACTTTCTTCATTTACCTCAGTTATGATAGTTGAAGTCATTTCTGTCATGTTGTAGTACCATCCGTCCTCACAACCCTGCATCTCTATCTCTTCCACACCCTCTTCCCATAGGCTCTCTGAACTATTGCTGCTCAGAAGCTGCCATTGAGGATGTGTGTAGCGTCTGCAGCGTTCCGGTTTGCCGTTTGTGCCCAAGGGCACAGTGGCCCGCAGCACGTCCCCAGCACTCATGGAGGACATTGAAATGTTGGCATGGGGGGTGCAGTGGTGCGGCGGCACAGCAGCCACAAAATTCTGAAGCAGGTTATGGCTTGCCATCATCAGGATGGGCATGCTCAACAGGGTGACATGCAGGAACTGGAAGCGCCCTGTGCTGCCAACCTGCTCCAGCAGGTCAGAAAAAGCCATGGCTCAACAACAACAGCAGAGAATTTATATAGAGTTTATAACCCAATGTTCTGCTTTGAGGTGCAAGTCAGTTGTAAAATTTATCTGTAGGAACATAAAGATAAGGTATGTTAGTCAAAAAAGTTTTTTTCTTTCATTATAATAGACTCTGAAATAGGTCATGCTATGCGTTAATCAAAATACAATTACATTGCAATCACAAAACAATTATATTCCAACGTAAGAGATACTGATTAAATATACTGATTTAGTGGATGTGCTTATGCAAATGATTAAAAGCACTAGTATACAAAGAATATACATAACCACATTGTACAGATGCAAATATATTTTGCTTTGAGGAAAAAATACTAATTCTTAAAGGTTGTTTTAATAGAAAGTACTATTTCAGTCATTCTACTTCGAAATGTCTTAATGAAATGCATTACTGGTGGTTTCTTTGTATTAAATATATATTTGTAAATGAAAATAGTTCATGCATCAAATCTTTTGTGTGTCTGGCTATGCATAAGCATTCAATTAAAATATAAATAAAATGTAAAAAATAAACTAAAAAGAAAAATGTTCACATATGAGCATAAAAATCAAGTGCATACACACCTGTTGTGGCTTGAAGGATATCCTGAATTTTCTCCCTAAATAAAATGGAAATAGAAAGCAATTCTAAAAAGAAGCAAATACTGAAGCTGTTATGCTTTGTTGTGTAATCAGCTCTGAAATTCCTCAGGCTTTCGGGTGCAAATTCACTTCAGGTCCAAACTGGATTAGAAGGTCCAGTTTTAAACCGCTCGAAGCACAAACACAAGCCCAGGAAGAGATGCCTCAGCTCGTGCTCCCTCTGGAATCCCTTGGTTAACCTCTGTGCTCGTACCTGCTGTGTCCTGAAGCTGGTCCAGTGTCCGGGCCAGTGGGGTGTTACTGTGAGGAACAGAGCTCAACTCAGGGTAGATTAGTGTGCGCAAGTTTATGTCTCATTATGGATTTGAAAGGGGAGGGGATTATGTGTAAATTAATGATTTTAAGTGATAATTACAGACTTTCTGCTTAGCTGTTGAGTGGAACAAAGGCAGGACGTTTTGTTTGCAGGAGCAATCGTGAGTGAGAAAGAAGAGATAACACAAAGTAGAAGAGTAACCAAAGATGTTTAGCCCTAGACAGGTTCCTGTATGTACAGGTTCCTTCTGACTCTCAAAGTTCAACCTTTTACCTCATAAACACAGACACACACCTATAGGTCATGCATGTTCAGTGTAGTCTAATACCATAAACCTGACTGACTTGAAATAGTAAATCACATATCTAAAAAAAACTTTAGATACATGTCTTTTTCAGTACTTCATAAATATCAGTTTTATTGTGATACCATTGTGTGATCAGGGGTTTTCACCGTTTAAATAAGCTATAGGCTGAATAAGTTTCTAAAAAATGGAAAATTAATCTGAAAACTCGCTTAAATGTTAATTTTATGTGTATATCATTAATTATATAATAAAAAGCGCTTTGTTTTATACACTGCTGTTCAAAAGTTTGTGGACTTTAAAAAAAATAAATGAATACTTTTATTCAGCAAGGATGCGTTAAATTGATTAAAAATGACAGTTAAGACATTTATAATATTACAAATGATTTCTATGTTAAGTTAAACATTCTTCTTATACATTTTCTTATTACCAAAAAGAAGAAAAAAATGTATCACGGTTCCCATCAAAATATTAAGCAGCACAGCTGTTTTTTTTTAAAATATTGATAATTATAAGGAATATTACTTGAGCTTCTAATCAACATTTTAGAATGGTTTCTGAAGGATCACGTGACGCTTGCATTTAAATGTATATTAAAAAAATTGCAATTTAATTTCACAAGATTACACTTATTATTGTATTAAGTATTAAATAAATGCAGACTTGTAACATAAGAAACCAAACTTTTACATTTAATAATGATTAAGAATAATTATATAATTATGTTTCTAAACATTTTATATCACGTATTTGTGTGTGTGTGTGTGTGTGTGTATATATAAGCTTTTCCTTTTGAACCTTTCTATAATACTTTTTATACTGTGTTTGTGTGTGTGTGTGTGTGTGTGTGTGTGTGTGTGTGCAAATATTGTTGGAACAAATGAGAAAGCTAAAGGTGGCAATAGAGAAAAACAAAATAATAATGTTAAACGTGCACATATTTTTTATATTACCCCCAGTCGCATACCATTACAGCCATTAGATTATTGATATGTATAAATCCCATCAAATCTTTGTGATTGCGTAGTTTCTCACTCATCCTGCATCATCACAGTTTTTGCTGAATAAGGCTGACGGAGAAGTGAGCAGCTGAACATTGATTGAGTTAGTTGAAGTTATTCACTGTTAATGAACTCCACCTATGCTAACTCGAGGGCAACTGACATTACACAGTCATCCCGGACACGTACATTTGACACAGAATGTTGTTAAAGTGAAGCAACTGACGTCTGTGATAATCCGATGCCTCTCGTTCTGCAGCGTGAACGGAAAGTCAGCACCCATTTATCTCCAAATCGCTGCAATGAAGAGCAACGCCAGCTGCCAGAGCAAATAACTGAGCGTAGACCATCTGATGAAACACATTGTGACACATCGAGCCAGTTTCGTGCATCCCCCTGCCAGTTTGTGAGATGACCTCAAGTTTGGAAGTGCAAGGTGGGATTTAGCATTTCTCACGCAATTGAAGCAGAGTAACCAAGCTCTAGACACTGCTGGTTAGCCATTAGAATACTGCACGTCATGTTTATTGGCAGCGGAAAGCATAACTGACCCCTGGTTTAAAACATGGGTTGCGTGCGTGTGAGAGTGTCTCACACGTGGGTAAATACTGAAGTGCTCAAGTGTCAAGCATAAAAGGGTTAAAGAGTGTGTGTTTACATAACACTTCTTCTCATTCTTAGCAAACTGGTGAGAAATAAGAAACAAAGTATTGTTATTTATTAGTAGTTTATTACATAATTGTGTTGTTCTTTAACAAAAAGATTGGAAAAAGCCTTGTATTTGGGATATTTGTTTGTGATGATTAAACACGATGAGACTTAGATTTTTGTGACTTTTACACATGACACAGTCCAAAACCCTTTTAAAAGTAACCTCAAATTCACACATGTATGAGCAATGCTTACTGTCTTGCTTTAAAAGCAACCGTGACCCCCTACACCAACCATTTTGCACACATTACTGACAATCTTGTCATTTTAAGCGTGTCCCTAATCCTTTAAGAACTAGCAGCCAAATGCAACAGCGTTTGAGATTGGATTTAATTGGATTTTTTTTTCCAAATATGCACTGCTTGAATGGTTCAGACAGGGGAAAACATTCCACTGAATGTCAAAACTCAGATATAACATCAAGAACCTTCTAGGATGTGATGTTTCCTCATCTTTTCCTATGTTGATTGTAGAGACCATTGGTGACAATAGTTTCTACGATCTACTTAGGCTTGCATTTAAGAAATGCAGCTCTGGTTTTTGCTGAATAATGCTGATATAGATGTTACCCGTTGAACATTTGTTGAAGTTATTGATTGTTTGTGAAGTAAATGAGGCGGAACGTATAAGATTGAAGATTGACAGATTGTGTTCGGGTTGCCATAGTTAGAGCAAGACTGACTTTCTTGATGAAGGAGCATCTAGAGTGTCGCTCGATCATACTGGTTGCTCTTGGTTCGAGATGGACAGGTGGAGGTTTATTTCGGGTCATCAGGTGCAGCAAGCTTCTCCAGAGTTGGTTCTACACCCCAGATCTCACGGGCGTACTGGGAGATGGTGCGGTCGCTGGAGAACTTGCCTGAACCGGCGATGTTGAGGATCGCCTTCTTTGTCCATTCCTTGGGTTTCTGTCAACGCAAAGAGAATTATAAATAATCATGATCAAACTTCTTAATTTTTGGCTGTGTAACAAAATCAGTTTGCACTGACCTTATACAAAGCGCTGACTTTCTCTTGGCATTTGATGTAGTCTTCATAGTCAGCAAACACCTTGAACCTGTGTAGCAAGAAACACATAATTCATATACTTCACAAATGTGATAAATATTTTGGATTGCAGGATACTTATTTAAAAGTCACAGGTTGAATGTATTTATTTTTATTATTTTAACAAATTTCTTGCTAGATTTCTTAGCCTTGATCGTGTAAGGATCCTTGCCGTCTATAGGAGGGTTAGAAAGCAAGAATTTGTGTAACGAAGATGAATGAAGGTCTGAGGGTTACAAGAGGGTGACACAATTTATATTTTTGGGTGAACTATACCTTTAAGTGTTTTAAGCTATAATTAAATTATAATTTAAGCTATAAATGGTGTCTATTACTGTCTGTCTTTGTGGCAATGGGTTTCTTGTTCTTGTTTCTCTACCTATCATTGTGCATCAGCATGTTGACAATATCCTTGAAGAGGTCTGGCTGTTTTGGGCTGAAGAAACCTCCTGCGATCTGGTCAATGGCCTGCTTCAGCTCTGGAATCCGATTGTAGTACTCGGATGCGTTGTATCTGCAAAATGGAAGGAGCTTTGTGATGTACTGTACATACATTGTGTTAGTGTTTATTATTTCTCTAAAATGTAGCAAAAAGTACAATAATTATAAAAGTAAAGTAAAAAAGTTAAAAAAAAAGTATTTTGTAAGTATCAAAATTAGTATTTTTCCTAACCCTTTAGCATCCATAGCTTCTACATCCTCCACTCTCATGCCGAAGATGAAGAGGTTGCCTTCTCCTGCCTCTTCTGCCATCTCCACGTTGGCTCCATCCATGGTGCCGATGGTCAGAGCTCCGTTCAGCATGAACTTCATGTTGCCTGTTCCAGAAGCTTCTGTGCCAGCTGTGGAGATCTGCTCGGACAGGTCAGCCGCAGGGACCGCTAATAAAGAGAAAAACATTAACAGCATAATAATGATAACTTAACCCACTTTTAGGTGACAATAGGGCAGTATATGTGGAATTTTTTAAGCAGTTTTAAAGTGGGAAACTGAACATGGATGGTAGTTATGAGAAAATTGGGCTAATGCATATTAATTAACCATTAATATGCATTAGCCACAGAGGCTATAATGCTACCTGGCACCATGTCTTAAACGTCATGTCAATTAATTTGCATTCATTTTATTTTATCAGTTAGTTTGAGATTGTGTCTGTAGTAGATAAGGTTAATGAATTTATATATATACAGTGGGGAAAAAAAGTATGTAGTCAGCCACCAATTGTGCAAGTTCTCCCACTTAAAAAGATGAGAGGGGTCAAGTGAAAGGCCACTATGGCCAAGACCAAAGAGCTGTCAAAGGACGCCAGAAACTGTAGACCTGCACCAGGCTGGGAAGCCTGCAATAGGTAAGCAGCTTGGTGTGAAGAAATCAACTGTGGGAGCAATTATTAGAAAATGGAAGACATACAAGACCACTCGTAATCTCCCTTGATCTGGGGCTCTATGCTTCCATGATCTCACCCTGTGGGGTCAAAATGATCACAAGATCTGTAAGCAAAAATCCCAGAACCAGCTAGGGGGAGCTAGTGAATGACCTGCAGAGAGCTGGGACCAAAGTAACGAAGGCTACCATCAGTAACACACTGCCCCGCCAGAGACTCAAATCCTGCAGTGCCAGATGTGTCCTCCTGCTTAAGCCAGTACATGTCAGGCCCATTTGAAGTTTGTGAGAGAGCATCTGGATTATCCAGAAGAGATTGGGAGAATGTCATATGGTCAGATGAAACAAAAAAGGAACTTTTTGGTAAAAACTCAACTTTTGTTTTGAGGAGAAAGAATGCTGAGTTGCATCCAAAGAACACCATACCTACTGTGAAGCATGGGGGTGGAAACATCATGCTTTGGGGTTTTATGAAAAGGGACCAGGACGACTGATCCGTGTAAACAAAAGAATAAATGGGGCTATGTATCATGAGATTTTGATTGAAAACCTCCTTCCATCAGCAAGAGCATTGAAGATGAAACGTGGCTGGGTCTTTCAACATGACAATGATCCCAAACACACCACATGGGCAACGAAGGAGTGGCTTCTTAAGAAGCATTTCAAGGTCCTGGAGTGGCCTAGCCAGTCTCCAGATCTCAACCCCATAGAAAATCTTTATAGGAAGTTGAAAGTCTGTGTTGCCCAGCGACAGCCTCGAAACATTACTGCTCCAAAGGAGATCTGCTGGAGGAATGGGCCAAAATACCAGCAACAGTGTGTGAACACCTTGTGAAGACTTACAGAAAACCTGTGACCTTTGTCACTGCCAACAAAGGGTATATAACAAAGTATTGAGATGAAATTTTGTTATTGACCAAATACTTGTTTTCCACCATAATTTGCAAATAAATTCTTTAAAAATCCCACTTTGTTTTTCTGGATTTTTTTTCTCATTTTGTCTCATAGTTGAGGTTTGCCTATGATGAAAATTAGGCCTCTCTCATCTCTTTAAGTGGGATAACTTGCACAATTGGTGGCTGACTAAATACTTTTTTTTGCCCCACAATCAAAATAAAAGTTTTTGTTTACATAAAATATGCATGTGTACTGTGTATATGTGAGTGTATATACACACACATACATATACACTCACATACAGCATATATTTTGAAAATATTTACATGCATATCTTTCTTATATGCATGCATGTGTTTCTTTTTATATAAACATAATAAACATACACAGCATATACACATACATTATGTAAACACATACAAAACAAAAAAAAAATTACTTAAAAATTTTGACTTAGTTGCATAAGTGGTTTGCATATGTTGTAATTTGGCACCTTTTTCAGCAAGGGTTACTCTGTAGTTCTCCAGAAAAATGACTTTGAGGCGGTCGCCCACTACAGGGTCATTGTTGACCACCTCACCAATAGCTGTGATGAGACGAATGATCATTTTAGCTGTGTGGTAGCCTGGAGCAGCCTGGGAAGAATTAAGCAGAACATAATCATCAGATACTCAACAAACAGAATGAAGTTGAACTTGACTGAATTTAAATCCTATAAGATCACCTTTCCTCCAATCATAATTGTCCTTGGGGTCCACTGCTTGTTAGGCTCTTTCTTGATGCCTGCAGAGCAGAAGTAAGACACGAAAAATGTCATAATACCTTTCTCTAAACCTTCTTCAGCTTTATCTGATAATCTGTGAGTTGGACAGTGTACAGATATTTTTTATTTATTTATGTTATCATTATTTGTTAATTTATTTTAGTTTAATTTTCCTAATTTCCACTCCCAAAAAGGTCTCCTCCTCTATACTTTCTCTTCTGAAAATGTTTTAAAATTCTCATGAGAGAAAATACCTTGACTAATAGCAATGGTGGCATGGGGACAAATACTATTTCCTATATGGTATGTTCATTATTTTTCATGCTTGTTTTCTCTTAAAAAACACTCCTGGCTAAAAGTTATAGGGAAATCAAAACATTTGACACAAAGGTATGAAAGAGTCACTCACGGTTGTAGAAAGTGATAATGTGCAGACAGTTGAGCAGCTGCCTCTTATACTCATGGATTCTCTTCACCTGAATGTCAAACATTGAGTTGGGGTTGATCTTTACTTTGTAGTGCTCTTCCAGGTGCACAGCGAACTTCATCTTGTTCTCCTAGAAGAGTTGAGAGCTTAAATCAGTTTTAATTTCCAAACTTACTATGCCATTGATATGTGCTATGCATCCTTTTTTTCTAACCTGTTTAACTTTGGCGATATCTCGAATAAAAGCATCGTCATTGACAAAATCACGAAGCTTTTTCAGTTGATCCAGGTCGCGGAGGAAGTCCTCTCCGATTCTCTTACATGTGAGCGATCCAAAGAATTCAGACATTATTCAGACATCCATGACATGACATAATAGAAAACCACAATTGGCGCACACAAATTTCTCCTGACAGTCAGGGATCCTGTCACAAGTCAGTTATGGTAACAAGCAACAAATGAAGTTATGAACGAGTGCACCAACCTCTGCAATGACCTCAGCCAAACCAGGGTTACACATCACTAACCAACGGCGAGGGGTGATACCATTAGTTTTGTTCTGGAACTTGTGTGGGTCCATCTCATAGAAGTCTTTGAATCTATTTAGTAAATGCATAGTAATGAATATTTTCTCATGTTATTTGGAACCAGTAGAAGTCAATTATTCACTGAGAATGACTATGACCGGCTGATTGAGTCAGCAGGAACATTTCAGCAACAAATCGTTCAGTCCGTTTTGTGTAAAACAATTTGTTCGCCGGTTAAGTTCAGCTAACTAACTTAATGATTACTTGGATTTCAGTCTGTTGAGAAATTAAATGTTTGAATACATACACGGTAGCCTTGAGGATGTCCGAGTGGATTCGTGCCACACCATTGACTGCATGAGAGCCGACGATGCACAGATGAGCCATGTTGACTCTCTTTTGTCCACCCTCCTCAATGAGAGACATGCGGCGCATGCGGTCCATATCACCAGGATAAAGAGAGGACACACGCTACAACAATAAACAGAATGGGCTCTGTATACAACATGATCACAAAACACAGTTAGTATTGATAATATGACCAGCATGTTAACTTTTTGGTTGGTCAATTTTTGGTAAAAAATGGTACGAGTGAGGTCGTAAGAATTAGTACAGTACGAATTAGCATGAATTTGGCCCCTCGTACGAATTGGTCGTGAGACTGTGTTAAGTATATTCTTATTTGGTGTTCAAAAAAAAGGTTTAAAATGTTGTACTGCTTAATGTTTTTGTTGAAACTGGATTTTTCTGGATTCTTTCATTAATTGAAAGTATTTATTTCTAATTCCTTTTTCTTATGTAAAAGTATAAGTAAATTAAATACATCCTCGTAAAATAAAAGTATTATTAATTTATATTGTATTTATATTAATTATTATTATTTTTATTAAATCATACGAACCTGAAACATTTGGATGGTAGTTTTTGAACGGTATATATATATATATATGTGAGTGTGTGTGTGTGTTTATGAAGAGTTTATTTGCAAAAACAGGTAATTGTTTTTTTTATGTTTATGTTTAATTGTGTTTAGTAAGTTTATATATGTGTATATACACTCACTGGCCACTTTATTAGGCACATCTGTCCAACTGCTCGTTGACGCAAATTACTGATCAGCCACCAATGGTAGTTGGTGGTAGACGGGCTGGTCTGAGTATTTCAGAAACTGCTGATCTTCTGGGATTGTCATGCACAACATCTCTAGGGTTTACAGAGAATGCTTCGAAAATACCCAGTGAGTGGCAGTTCTGTGGGCGAAAATGCCTTGTTGATGCCAGAGGTCAGAGTAGAATGTTATTACTCAAATAACCACTCGTTACAACCAAGATATGCAGAAGAGCATCTCTGAACACACAACACGTCGAACCTTCAGGCAGATGGGCTACAGCAGCAGAAGACCATACCGGGTGCCACTCCTGTCAGCTAAGAACAGGAAACTGAGTCTACAATTCGCACAGGCTCAGCGAAATTGGACAATAAAAGATTGGAAAAATGTTACCTGGTCTCGATTTCTGCTGCAACATTCTGATGGTAGGGTCGGAATTGGGTATAAACAACATGAAAGCATGGATTTATCCTGCATTGTATCAATGGTTCAGGCTGGTTGTGGTGGTGTAATGGTGTGGGGGACATTTTCTTGGCACACTTTGGGCCCCTTACTACTAATTGATCATCGTTGCAACACCACAGCCTACCTAGTATTGTTGCTGACCATGTCTATCCCTTTATGACCACATGTACCCATTTTCTGATGGCTACTTCCAGCAGGATAATGCACCATGTCATAAAGCTCGAATCATCTCAGACTGGTTTCTTGAACATGACAGTGAGTTCACTGTACTCAAAAGGCCTCCACAGTCACCAGATCTCAATCCAATAGAGCACATTTGGGATGTGGTGGAACGGGAGATTCGCATCATGGATGTGCAGCCGACAAATCTGCAGCAACTGCGTGATGCTATCATGTCAATATGGACCAATATCTGTGAGGAATGTTTCCAGTACCTTGTTGAATCTATGCCACAAAGAATTAAGGCAGTTCTGAAGGCAAAAGGGGGTCCAACCCGGTACTAGCAAGGTGTACCTAATAAGGTGGCCAATGAGTGTATATTAAAAAAATTGTCACAATAACCCAACGCAGTTTGAGATTAATTGGAATGCACAATGGAGAAAAAAAAAAATTGTTATTTAATTATCATTTGCTATTGCAAATGAACAATATTTGATACTTTCAAATGGTTGTTATTAAAGAAACATGCTTTTGCCTGTATCAAAGCAGACTAATCTTGACCTCAATTTTCAGTGTATAAATGTGTTCTAGTTTTGTGCTCTGTTGAAGTCAGACCTCCATGTGGCGGCGATTGATTTCGTAGATGATCTCAAGGTGCCGAGGCAGCAGGGTCTGGAAGAGGTCGATAGGCCAGCGTTCCAGAGCCTCAGGCAGCACAGTGTGATTGGTGTAGGCGCAGGTCTTGATACAGATGTCCCATGCCTGCAGAGAGTGAGGAAATCAACAGTTTGGCTTACAACTTATTCAGTAGACTTCATTTGTAGTGAAGGAATAGTTAACCACAAAAATTGTAATTATTTGCTCACCCTCATGTCGTTCCAAACCTGTATAAGATTCTTTATATTAAACATAGAAAAAGATGTTTTGAAGAATGCATTTGATGGCCACCATTGACTTCCATATTATTTCCCCCCCGACTATAAAAGGCAACGAGCACTGTTTTTTCTTCAAAATATTTACATTTGCGTTCAACATAAGAAAGAAACTTATACGGGTTCAGAACAATATGAGGGTGAGTAAATGATGGGAAAAATTTTCTTTTAGAGCAACTTCTTTATGAGCAACTACAGATGTAACACAAACAACGTTCAGAATGATTTTTGAGACCAAGCGTCTCTGTCGCCCTCTAGTGTAACGAGTGATTCAGTGCTGTGTGAAAATAAATAAAGGAATGAATGTTCAAGGCAAAAATGTCAAACCTTGTCCCATGGTAGTTTCTCTTCGTCAATCAGCACTCTCATCAGCTCTGGGATGGCTAAGGCAGGGTGAGTGTCATTCAGCTGAATGGCCACCTGAAAGCAGCCAAGCGAAAAGAGAGAATAATATCAAAGAGCTTTGACACCCACATCCTCTATCACGAAAATGTGAAACACCTAACAGTGAGACTTTAGAAGATATTTGGATATGCCAACCTTGTCAGGCAGAGAGCTGAAGTCCGTGCGAACGATTTCCCTGGAGCCAAACTTGGAGGCCTTGAAGCGACGGATGATATCTTGGAGAGTCGCAGCCACTACAAAGTACTCCTGCTTCAATCTGAGCTCTTTACCCTCAAAAAACTACAAGAAGACAGAGAACAAAAGCTTCAGGCGGGTGTGTAAAAACCATGTGATGAAACTATGGCTTTCCTTAAAGGAATAGTTGACCGAGAGATTTTTCTTGAATGATTCTTTTTTTTTTTATGTCTTTTTTTTACAGCTTGAAAGCCTAAGTTTTCGAACACTATATGAGCAGCAAGCAACAAATTTATTCTGTGTGGTTGCTTGAGAGTTCTGGTTGATAAAACGATGGTTTCTATAGTGTTCTAAATCGTTGATGATAACTGGTTGATGTTTTTTTGTTTGATGGATTGATGATAGTTGATTGATAGAGTGATGATAGGTGGTGTTTGATAATGATTTCCCTCAAAATTTCTCATTAGTAAATATTCACAAAATTTTCAGATTAACTATTCATTTAAATTGAGGATCAGTTGTGTGTTTACTGACGTTGTCATTGGGGTAGAGCACACGAGAGATGTTCTCCGCCAGGTTCCTGTCCAGCACAGCCTGAATGTAGCCACCCACATTAACTGCAGAAGTAAAACGAACATGCAAGTCAGGAACTATCTTGAATGTTTAAGCCGGTCAAGGTATATAAATTCACAATTGCATATTACAAGACATAAACCTTTATTTGCAGAAATCTACTTAAAAAGCCAGAATTCTGAGATATAAACTAGTAATTTTGATCATGCAGTTCTGTGAGAATTGAATCTGTCAGAATGGTGAGTTTATATCTTGTAATTCTGACTTTCAAAATTCAAAATTTATATCACATAATTCAGAAGGAGAAAAGGCCTGATTTTTTTTTCAGTGGTAGAAAGCTTACATAAATTCCAATGAATGACTGGATTTCATCTGCAAAAATGTACTAAACAATGTGTAACTGCTGGTACTCACAGTCTTTCAGGTTGAACTCGCAAGGGGCCTTGGCAGACCACAGCCTCATGGTGTTGACCATGTTGTTTCTGTATCCGGGTACAGGGGTGTCGTAGGGCAAAGCTAAAACAACCTATGGAAACAAAATGTAAGGGTTCATGAATACAGTATTAACCCACAAATACAAACACACAGTTTATAAATGAGGATGATGCTGTACCTGAGTATCCACCCATTTGACTCCATCTGGGTGATGCTCTGTCCTACCATAAAAGTGCACAGGGCGCATATATTCTGGACGTGCTTTCTCCCATGGGTTACCGTAGCGGAGCCAGTCGTCTGCCTCTTCCACCTGTCAGTTATCAATATTACTGTATATTATTACCAACTCCATCTGTGCAGCTGAATCCTCAGCCATCTTCACGAAAAGGCTAAACATCTCTTCCAACTTGACCCTCTAACTCTCTATTCTAATTCTATTTGATCTATTCTACTTGTTTTATGTCTACGTTGTTTATTGTGATTAAATTATACTTGTTTAACACAATATAAATAAACGGAGGACTTATTGAAAGTTTACATTTTTTTTTGTGCTGTTGTGAAGACGCATGACACGTGACAACATCAATATGGCGGATGTAGTACGTCTGAATTCCATTCATACGACCCATATTCATACTATGTAGAATGTACTTTTTAATGGTCAGGTAGTACGTTCAATTTTAAATGTAGTACCTTCTTAAGCAGTGTGCGTTTTCGAACGCAGCATAAATGTTTTAGAAATTCAAAATGTTTGTAATTTTAATTCATATTTTTACATAAAGTAATCACTCACCTCATGTCGTTTCAAAGCCGTGAAACTTTTTTTCATCTTTGTAACACAAATGAAAATATTTTGATGAAATGTAAAAGCATCTAACCCTGCATAGACAGCACCACAACGTCCATGTTCAAGGTTTCTTTGGACACAAAAAATATTCTCGTAGCGTCATAGAATTACGGTTGAACCACTAATGTTAACTGGACTAATTTAACAATGTCCGTACTACTTTTCTGCGCCTTGAATGTTTCAGTTTCATTGCTGTCTATGGAGAATCAGAAAAAAATATCATTTAAAATATCTTAATTTGTGTTCCGAAGATGAACAAAGCCCTTACAGGTTTTGAATGACATGACAGTGATTACTTAATGACATGATTTTAATTATTGGGTGTACAATCCCTTTAAATTATATAGAAATTTAAATGTAATTTGTACATTTGAATGTATTTAAAGTACCTGCCAGCCATTGGAGATTTTCTGATTAAAGATGCCAAACTCATAGCGAATGCCGTAACCGTAGGCAGCCAGACCAAGAGAAGCCATGGAGTCCAGGAAGCAAGCTAACAAACAAAAACCAAGAGAGACTAAGGTAGAGTGCATCTTTTCAGAAACGGATTGATCATGCCTTTCGAAACGTTTTATAGCTTTAAAAATGTTCAAGAACAGGCTGTTACAATATTTTCACTTTCAAATATAAGGTCAGATTACTAACCAGCAAGACGACCAAGGCCTCCGTTTCCCAGTCCAGCATCTTCCTCCATCTCCTGCAGTTCCTCCATATCCAGACCCAGCTGAAGAACAATGTATGTAATGAATCAATGGTTTCAACCAATCATCTAAAGCATTGCACTGGCTTTAATGTGCAGTCTTACCTGATACATGGCTTCATCACAAGCATTCTCCAGTGCCAGGTTAACCATAGTGTTCTGCAAGGTACGCCCCATATAGAACTCCAGGGAGAGGTAATAAACACGCTAATAGGCACAAGACAGATAATACAGAATAAGGTTTTCTTTATTCATAATTTTTTTCACATAAATTATGTTAAAAAAAATTATGACTCAAAAGCTTGACTTGGTGACCCTAAACCATAACCATTATCATAATGATGATTTAGGGTCACCAAGTCAAGCTCTCCAAGGGCCACCTTCAGCCTAGGAACTATTTTCAGACTTTATTAAAGACTATTTTAATACTTCCTGGCAGAGGAATGATTTACACATGGCAATCTGATACCACCCCTGTTGTAGCCTTTGACATTTTAGGCCTTCCTTTGGTTTTGGGAATGAAAAGCAAGAGAGAAAGAGACAGTGGAGGTGAGAGTGGGCGTGTGGCCGCACGATGGGCTAAAACAGACTAGTCAGAGACAGGGGAAGGTCATTGGTGTTATGTAACACTGGCATTTTAACTCTAGCAAAAATAACCAGCAGTGAGGTCGTAAGCAAAGGTTACAGCGTGTGTAATGTTGTTCTGTAATGCATCTAATGAAGACGGTCTGAGTGCAGACCAATGAGCCGTACAAGATGTTGAAAACAGTTCAAACTATGAAAAAGACAGCAGCGTCCGGGTAAACCACACACTTCTGCCCACACCAGCAATTCCATAGCGTCCAAAAGCTTTGAACTAATGGAACCGGTTTTTCATATGACTTTTGCCGTCGCATTTTCAATCATAAGCCTCATTGGAGCTTTTCATGATGAAGTCAAGGTTGATGTCCACCTACAAGAGAAGAAGCCGAATGGAAGTCTCTGAAGAGGTCCAGGTCATTTGTAGTTATGATATTTTCTGTAAAAAGTTTTGCATGGTCTTTATGTAACTCTGATTTATTATAAGGCTGAAATACATGCCACTTCTTATATGTTCTATATTTGATTCTAAAGTGACCTTTCTTTTAGGGAGCAACTTTTGACCTTTATATCCTAGACACCTTTTTCATCCAGGGATTTCAGGCTGGGCTGCAGAGGAAAAGGTCAGAGATGCTGAGCTGTGGTTTCATCTCCCATTTCCAGACAGATTTTGATGCCCTGAATACTGACACATTCTTTTTATACGGTTTCAGCTGCTCCTTTTAATAATTATAAAAGATGTACAACTAATGTCCCTCTAGTTACATTTCAGTGAAAAATACTTTGAAATAGATCATAAAATACATGTTGTGATAAATATATTGTGTCATTAGTTTCTTTATTATTTAAATATGAAAAATCAGTAGCATAATCAAAATTAAATATGTATATGCATGCACATGACAGATTGCGATAAACTGGAGATGCATTGTTTTATTAATGTACAACTCGTGTTATTGATCAACTTAAATACTCACTCATTCATGTTCCACAAGTTGAGATCTATATGTTAATGCTAGTTTAAATCTTTGCAAAATATTATATTACACTATCAAAGTTGTGCTAAAATGATTTAGATTTTGCCTAGGGTGCTGATCCCAGTGAAGAAGGGTCACAAAAGGTCAGCAATGCCGTGGTCAAGGTGGACGTCCCTTCGTGTACACAACCGTCATGGAAAGTTTTAATTGGAGGTATACTGCTTCATGCCTCCATTAATTGCATACAAAAATGTCTTTGTTTTGGTGCAATCGTGTCATGCATGGACTTGCTTTTATTTTAGTGCAACCTCAACATGCATGAACTTACTTTGGGGTCTTTCTCGTAATAACTCTGCTGTGTTCTGATCCATCTGCCTACCAAGTGGTCTCTGACTGTGTGCGCGAGCGCAAAGTAATAATCCCGTTTGGTGGATACGTTCCTGTCCTTCACCAGCGTGAAATGCAGATGGCGATTAAAGTTTGTCTTTAGGTCTGCCACATTTTCCACACCGGCGAGCCCCTTCACAGAAATTTGCTTTTTCCTGTCGTGGTCTGACAGTGGTTTAGACATGGTGACAGCAGTCTCGTCTTGGGTTCAGGCAAGAGAATAAGACACCAGACCGCACGCGACAGCAACCATACAACGCCGACAGCTCTCCTTATTTAAAGTCACCGTCATGAATATTAATTAGTAGGCGGGGCTGATGCGCAGTCTTCCGCCAATTACGTTTTCAGTAAGTTAACTACGCTTTATGAAAACGAGGATACTTTTTTTTGTTTGTTTTTTAACACGATTGATAAAAATGTACAGTAGAAGTACAAGACAAATACGAATAAACGTATTTTGAGTTAAACTACAACTCCAACAATCCAGAGGTCTCTCGAGCCAGAGACATTAATAGCTGCAATGACCCAACTAAAAGGCCGATGGTATTTGAACGGTATGCGACTTGCAGAGTTCTACTGTAGCAGCTGAGCACCACACACGAATTCTGTCTTGTTCAAATGGATATGCATTTCAATTAAGAAAGGTTTTGCAAGCTTTAACTGTTTATTTCATAGAATTGCAGACCCAGACTCTAAGCTAACCCATGGGGTTAACAAATTACATTTAGTACACGTTATAAAACCAAAGCATCAACATTATTACATTTTATAGGCTGATGCATAGCAAACATACGTTCATTTGTCAAAAAATATCGTGTTTTGGTATTTCTTTTCCCTGCAGTACCTTAACAAGTCCAGTAGAGCTGAACTGGATGAGATGTGCCGTTTTTGTAAAGATTCATTAGTCCCATACACTGCAAAATAATACATAATAATTAATCCGTTCTTATTAGATATGTTTGCCTTAGTTACTAGACTTTTGTTTTAATAACTAAATAAGAAATAAACTGTTAAATCTATATTGAGACATGAGTCGTGGCTGTAAATTCGCCTAGATCTACTAATGGTCAATAGCTTTTTTTACATTTACAAATAGTAATATTAATAATACTAAATATACTGTAAATGTACACTTACATTCAAGATAAATATAAGACAGGACAGCATAATATTGATAATAATAGGAAATTATTTATTTATTAATAAATATCATTTATTATTATTTTTTCAGTCTGGATATTTTCATAACCTAATCACAGTCATATTTAAATCTGATTAAACAACACTAATTTACCTTTATTCCACCAAGTTCAGGATTTTTATTTTTCCCATTTTCAGATTTCAGTTTTAATTTCCATTCAAGCTACAGTAATAGCCAGAACGAGAAATGAAAGTGTGTGACGCTATATGGCCACTGAGGGGAGCCAACACAACTGTTCAGTTTCACATTGATCACACCCTCAGCAGTGTGTGGACTGACATACTTTATAAGTACATTTCTGTGATGCTCTGATTTACCATTAAATCATATCACATGCAGAGTTATTCTTAAATGAAGCTAAATTCATAAACTAGAATGTTTAATTTTAACTATGTATCAATAATTAATATTTCATGTTTTTTAGTTGTATTTTATGTCTTATTTTTGTTTGTTTGTTATTATTTTATTTTCTCTGTACAGCACTTTCAGCCACTTTTGTGTTTTTAAAGTGATTGATAATTAATACATTTAAAATTGTTTATGTATAATTTAGTAATATATTAATTATTTTTCTATTTTTTATGTATCTGTATATGAATATGGATAGATAATATATTCAGTATTTATCTTATTTATAAAATAATTGACAAGCAACATTTCATAAGCTAATTTGTTTTAAAATATATTTATAAACATCTTAATTGTGTGTGTCTTGAAAATATATGTTTCTCGTTTTAAGTGAAAAAAAAAGAAAAAGTAATCAACATATGTTCTCTGAAAACACGTCTCAATATTTTACGCAGTTTTGATTTTTAAGTGAGTTTGTCATTAGATATTTATACTGGAACCAGTATAAAAGCATTAATTAAGAATTCAGTTGTAACTACTGCAAATTTTTTGTTTTTCCCTTTACGTTTTTTTTTTTTTTTTTCTCACGCTTTGTCCTCCACCCCTTTCTGTTGTGAATGTGTCAAAAACGTCTCGAAACATTAAGAAAGGAAATGCAACAACTGTAAATTTCTCAACTGACAGGAAGTCTACAGGCAGTTGTACTCGGAGTGAACCCCAGTGAGGCCCTCTGTGGTTTTCAGTACATGGTAGAGAGGCTCTACTGAAGCCCAGCGTTCATTAGCACTTCAGTTTTCAAAGACCATCAGTGACTACTGTTTGACCATTGATGCCAGATTCAACGGGTAAGTTCCTTTGAAAATCTTTCTAAGGCTTATTTTTTTCCTTCTGCTGTTGTCTGAGAACAGTTCCTATGGATCTTTGATTTTTTTCTTTTATGCACCTTGTTTTTCTCCGGATGAGTCTTGTCCACCGTATTATCCATGTGTGACCAGGATTTGTCTGCTTTTGATGAAAATGAAAAACCAGCGACACCTCTCACATCTGAACCATTCTCTGCTTTATTGATTCTGTTTCCTTTGCCGCGCATGGCGTTGTCTCGTTTTCAGACTGAAAAAGAGAGGGATCAAAGAGAGGAGTGGAAAATTAAGTGGGGGGGAAAGGAGGAGCTGTGGAGAACAGTGAAGTAGAAAGAGATGGAGAGCGTTTCATCGGATCAGTCAGCCAGCGTGGATGAGCTGGTGGAAGCCTGCATCAAAGCCTTTGGTCAGTGGTCATATTTGCTTCCTCCTTCTCTTGTGTAAACACTCTGAGCAGCCAGTCAGAACAACACTGGCTTGTTCGACTGTATGCATGTCTTGATATTTTTCAAACCTCTTCTCATGTTAATTCCTGTAGCTCAGGCGAAATCATCCTCTGGTGAAGACAGAAATGGAGCACTGTAACTTTAACAGTCATCTGTCTTATATTGTCTATCTATAGATTCATAGGCTAATAGATTCACGGTAATTAATGTATGAATGTCTATCTGTTTTTCTCTCTCCTTCGCAGACAATGAGGGCGTTCTGAAGGAGCCGTCCCTCGTGCGAATGTTTCTTACCATGCATCCCTGGTACCTATCCTCCAGTGACCTAGCTAAGAAACTCCTGCAAAAGTATCCTCCTTCAGCAGACCTGTCACATTATACTTTCTCAGTACTCTGTATTTCAAAAAAACTAGCATTAATGTCAAATACGTGAAAAAAATAAATTCAAGTCTTTGTGCATTTAGTGACAGGCCGGCTTTTATGCTAGACATTTAGCACTTAGTACATTCGGTCATGGGTGGGGTTTGTCATTTATAGAGAGGGCTGACTGCATCACAAACTGTTTCCATCAGTCCTAACAGCCGATAATAGTAATGAAGTGGAGCTACCTTGACAGTATTACAGGTCTCAGGAACAGGATTGTTCTGCAAATCGCCAGTCTCAGATTTGTCACCTTGTCAAGTAGGTTAAAAAGCCATTTTTTTCACCTATTTATTTATTTATTATTATTATTATACATACACTGCATGGCTAAAAGCCTGAAGACATTCAAGGCTTGGCTGTTTCAGAAACCCAGTAACAGGTGCATGAAATCAAGTACTGTATACAGCGGTAAATCATATTCAATGCTTTATAACTGAGTGGCACCTATCTTTTTTCTTTCAGTATCATAACAGGGCTTTTCATGTGACTCTTAGCCTTGCGTTATCATATTTTTAAACCCTGCTTTAAAAAATGTTTTACAAGGTGGTTGGTGCTGCTTTTAACCCTGTGTTATGAAACTCAGTGCGAAACAATGAGGTTTTAGATTAGAACCCTCCCTCTCAAAGCCTACTTTGGGCATCCAAGGCAAAGTCCTATCTAACTGAATGGGGAAATCCTGAAATCTCGAAAACTGCTTGTCATGCTTACATTTAAAGGGACAGCTCCCCCAAAAATGCTAATTCTGTTTGTAATCTACCCTGTATGAATGTCTTTCTTCTGTCTCAGCAGGCACAGGATGTCAGGTTGACTCTGGACAAATATTGCATTTTGATTAAGAAGGAAAATCGCATTGGCATCAGTATTTAATGCGGAAGTAATGATAGATTTTGATTACACAACCTAAAAACAACAAATATTAAATATCTGACATTTAATTGCAGTTTGACATTAAATTGACATTTGATTTTTTTGGTGGCAACACGACGTCACAACCAAAATTTACCCAAATATCAATGTCTTATATTGTGTGCCTGCTGGGGTTGAACACAATAGATGTTTGGATGAATGGCGGTAACCAAATGTTGGCAGTAGCCATTGATTTACATAAAATATCTTTATATAAAATATTTCAAATAAGCAAAACCTAAGATTATCCTTCTGATAAATGTTGCATAGTGTTAACAAAAATTTGCAGTCCCAAGTTTCTAACTGTTTCGATAACAAATATCAATATCTGATAACCAATTGGCTGTTGCATGTTTTATTCAGAAGGCAGGACTTGTTTCAACATATTGCAAGTTGAATTTTTAACTGTAATAATATAAGTGCATAAACAACCAATAAACCAAATAGCTCTTGCCTCATTAAATGATCATGAACAGTGAAGTCAAAAATTGGTAAGTGCTGTTATTTGTTAAAACATTGAAGAGAAAATATGTAACAGAACAGTAACCGAAAGTTACTGTCCAGAAGGAAAAGTCCATTTAATGGTTCAAAACCGTTATTTAAAAGCGTTGCTTGCTGTGTTTGCCCAATCAGTGATACTGACATTCACAGCTTGTAAATTTCCTTAGGGGCCACTCACATAGAACACGTTTTTGCATTTAAAAATGCGAGATGCAAGGCAGTGCAAAGGAAAAAAACGCACATTATTGATACTCCAGTGGCACGTTTTTAGATTGCAGCGCCAAAGTGAAATGCTGCAAAAGACGTGATATGTAAGCGGAGTGTTCAAAGACGTCCATCTAGTGCATGTTAACATCAAAAAAACTGTGGAAAAGCAGCAAAAATGTTTTATGTGTGAACGCTCCCTTAAGGAGAACTCCCTATTAATGCTAATGGTTTTGAAATGTATGCATTTATGCAGACCTATTTCACGCTCAAAAGCATCTATGGCAGTGGTGTCCACATACTATCTGGCCATGCAGTGCACATTTCTTGTAAAGATGTGGATGCTTTTTGTCATAAGGCAGCTGGGTTGTATCACAGAGGTGTATTGTGAATTCACATAAAGCTGTTGAGGCAAGAGTATTCACAGAAAATACTCGTCCTCCTGATGTCTTGCCTAGACCTATTTCATGCACAGCTACTCTGTGTCATAGTTCTCTCTGTCTTCCGTCTTTCGTCCTCTGTCAGGTACTGGATATCTGAGTTCCCAGCTGAGTTTGACCTGAACCCCGCACTGGCTGAGCAGATCCGCGGTCTGAAAAAGCGACTGGAGCAGAATGGAGATGTGAGGCGTAGTCTGCTCATCGACATAGACAGCATGTGAGTCACAGGAGCACAGAACTCACCCAAACTGCTGCTCCTTTGATACAGAGGGCTGGAGAATGTGTGTGGGGGGTTGGGTGGTAGTGTACTGAACATCATAAACAAGCTGCATGCCTGAGATACTCAAACAGCTAGAAGTTCTTAGGTCAATGACAAATAAGAATGTCATAAATGATGGAAAAGTTTAGTTAAAAACAAATGTACCAAGTACTTGTAAAAAAAAAAGGTATCTATCTATCTATCTATCTATCTATCTATCTATCTATCTATCTACACTATTTATATAATTAATTATAAAATTTTTATTTACATTTTTTGGCATTTTTAAATATGAATATATTGAAATAACTCTTTTCAGCTAAAAATTCTATTTCAACTTTATCAATATGAAGCACATACATACACACATACACACATATACACAAATACAGTGTATATATATATATATATGAGTTTCATGTCATTGACCTGGTAATATTATCCAATATAATAGAAGAAATTTTATACTTTATTTTTGTTTTTCCTGTAGTCCATCTTACGAATGGCGGCGTCAACTGGAGGAAACTGTACAGAAGAAACGCAAAACCTCTCTTCTTTTTGACCACCTGGATGCTTCCACCCTAGCTGAACACCTGACATATATGGAGTACAAATCGTTTTGCAAAATTCTGGTAATATATTTTCTAATTTGTAGATTCAGTATGTAGTCGTGTCTTTATGCTTGTAATAACATGACCTCGAGTCTGAGTTCATATTGCAAATGAAAAATCTGTTCCCCCTCAGTTCCAGGACTACCACAGTTTCGTGATGCACGGCTGCACGGTGGATAATCCCATTCTGGAGCGTTTCATTACTCTGTTTAACAGTGTTTCCCAGTGGATCCAGATCATGGTTCTCAGTAAACCTACAGCTCAGCAGAGAGCCACTGTCATCAGTGAATTCATCAAAGTGGCCCAGGTTAATCCAACTCGCTTGCTCGCTTATATTTTAAGACATGTAATCTGTTTACAGCGGGGTCCAAAAGTCTCAGACCACATTGAAGATCTAGGGATTCAGAATGTAATTTAAACCTGAAAAAAAATGTTATAGGATTCATTTCGAAAATGAATATATACATATTGTACTCTCTCTCTCTCTCTCTCTCTCTCTGTGTGTGTGTGTGTGTGTGTGTGTAGAGGTTATTGCAGCTGCAGAACTTCAACACATTGATGGCAGTAGTGGGTGGGCTCAGCAATAGCTCCATTGCTAGACTCAAGGATACGCAGGCGCTCATCGGCAGCGAGACGCGCAAGGTAAGGATTGCCAGAGAGCTGCTTTGTAAACACACCTCCAATACTGGCAAAAAAAACAAATAACTGTAACACTCCAACTCTGGCTATGAGAGATAAGATTGTTAAAGTCCACTTTTCAGTAGATGGATTGAGTGCCATTTTCATACTCTCTGCCAGATTGCACAGAAATATCAATACTCAAGTCAAGTGCTCTGTTATCAGGCAACCAAACATGAGCAGGAATATCTTGTACCCATGTACCAAAATCCCCTTGCCTTATATTTCGACTGCACCGCCCTTCTGATGTTCTCCTATGCGTTTAATCAGGTCTTTGATGGATTGGTGGAGCTGGTCACCTCCTCTGGAAACTACAGTCACTATCGTCAGCGTTTCTCTGAGTGTTCAGGATTCCGCTTCCCTATCCTTGGGGTGCATTTGAAGGATCTGATTGCCGTCCATGTGGCCCTGCCTGATTGGTTTGACCCGGAGAAGACTAGGGTCAACCTAACCAAGACCCATCAATTGTATGGCATCCTAGAAGAGCTGGCGCTTATTCAAAGCACTCCGCCCAGTATTGAATCCAATTCAGACCTGCTGAATCTGCTTATAGTAAGTCTATTATGGGAGGAAAGGGTTTACTGTAATCTTTTTTTTTGTTGTTGATCAATTGCATTTTGAAATGTAATTTAATTCTGTGATGGCAAAACTGTGATCTTTTTTTCCCTCTGGATTCTCTGATGAATAGGAAGTACATAAAAAATAGCATATAATTGCAATTTCCATACATATATATTTTCTGGTAAAATTCTGGTAATCTAATTTATAATTTATAGATGCTGTATTTAGCTCGTAATAGCATGACCTGTGATACTTTTTCCCCCCTCTGGATTCTCTGATGAATAGAAAGTGCATAAAAGTAGCATATATTTGAAATGTGCATACATGTATTTTATATATTTATTTGTATTATTTATTAACTATTAATACTACAATTATGTAAACAAATGCATTTAAATATATCTATAAATAATTCTTAGCATAAGTTTAAATATTCCTTTAAATTATTAATTATTTTAGTAAATTGATGGTTAAGCAGGTGACATTGAGAGTGATATAGCCTGTGATGGATTTCTCAAATCTATGTCAATTATCAATTGAGGTCCATAATGAACATTTATTATGTTCCTGTCCAGGTGTCTTTGGACCAGTACCACTCAGAGGACGAGATATATCAGCTATCTCTACAGAGGGAGCCGCGCAGCATTAAACTATCAGTGAGTCACCCCACCAACATAACAACTGCTCAGATAGCAAATCATTGGCCACCATGAGGTAGAAACCACCAATTACAACCACTCATGACACAATTTGACAGATTAATTTTCCCATGTTGCTTGCATAATCCACTTACGTGGACTTGCAGCTGGGAGACTGAACCACTACTCTATAATTATTCTGTTCAACCAATGGATAGCAGTCATTTATCCATATCTGCTGGTGCCTTATTTTCTCTTTCTAAGTGAATATGCCATTGATTTCTGGCCTTTTAGGCTTCCAGCTCAAAGTCAAAGTCTCCTCTAATAGAACAGTGGTCATCTTCAGTCAAACCCAAGGCGGATCCAGCCATCATCAACAAGCACATTGAGAAAATGGTTGAGGTATGTGACTCAGACTACACAGACTAATTCACTTATATAATTTTTCTGAACAATTATTTGGTTTTCAAATAAACAAATTGTTTGCAAATAGTATATAAATGCAATAATAAGCTGTTAGTCGTGTTTCAGACAGACTGTTTTAATGGGGTTCAAGTGTTTTAGTGGTATGTGTTTTTCAGTGACCCTTTCTTTGTTGTGCCAGTAGGTGGCAACAATTAAATTAGTTTTTGTTGATAAAACTAATTGAGTCAGGAATGAAACAAGTGACTGACCTTATGAGTGAGTCATTAAATCATTCACTCAGTCAGTTTGTTCAAAATCACAGATTTGTTTAAAAAATGTAACAAGTGACTGATCTTTTAAACACACTGATTCATCCAGGAGTTAAACAATTGAGTGGCCTTATGAGTGCAACACTGAATCATTCATTCAACTGATTCATTCAATCAGAAATAAAACAATCACTGACCTCATGAGTGAGTCATTACATTTTTCACACAACTGATTTGTTCAAAAAAATAAAAAAATATTTATAAAAATAAATGAAACAATTGACTGACCTTATCAACGAGTGATTGAATCTTTCACTCAACCAATTTGTTCAAAAACACAAATTCATTAAAAAATGAATCAAGTCTCTCAAACACACTGATTCATTCAGGAGTTAAATTAGTGACCTAATGAGTGCAACACTGAATCATTCGCTCAAATGATTCGTTTAATAAAGCTTACTGAATTAGGAATTAAACAAGTGACTGACCTTATAAGCGAGTCATTAAATTTTTCAATGAATCGCAATGAGTTGACTCAATTTGTTTGTTCAAAAATAAAAAGGAACATAACCTGGACACAATAAACCACTTAATTCAGTTTTTAGTTAGCAAATATTTTCATTACTGGAACAAATGTGAGCTTTGTGATAACTTTTTGTTTATGGACTGACTGATTAAAAGAAATATCGTATTTACAATCATGCCATTGTGCTGAACAAAAAAATTAAAATCAATGCTGTTGTGTGTGATATTGCACAAATGTGACAAAAACAGGTGGTAAAAGAGAACTAATTGGAAGATGTCTTAATTTCAGTCAGTGTTCCAAAATTTTGACACTGATGGCGATGGCTACATTTCTCAAGGAGAGTTTGAGATCATCAGGAGCAATTTCCCTTACCTCGGCAAGTTTGATGAACTGGACCAAAACCAGTGGGTTTATCAAGACATCTGTCCAGTGTATCTGGAGTAATTATTTTCACTCATTTGTCAAAGTCTACACTACAGTAAAGGTCCCATCTTTCTCTTTTTCATTTTCACTCCCAGGGACTGTAAAATTAGCCGTGAGGAGATGATTGAGTACTTCACAAAGGCGAGCTCCATACAGAACTGTAAGATGGGTTTTGTTCACACGTTTACAGAGACGAGCAGCGTCAAACCTTCATTTTGTCGACACTGCTCTCGTTTGGTGAGTGCACATTTTATTTGCGGTCTCTTTATCTTCCTCTTCATCATGATGACAAGCCACACAAGAGATGAAATAAGATCTTTTCAGCATCAAGAGAAACACACATCCAGATCTGTATTTATTTCAAAAAGCACAGATGCACATAATGCCTATTTTATTATCACTCGTAAGCCAGATCGTATTTACGGCTTGCATTCGTTCATATTTGTCTCTGCTGTCAGAGTTTTATGGGGCTTGTGCTGTTCGAGTTCAGCAGGGTTGTTTTTAAGGGTGTGTCTGTGGGAAAGATGTTGTTATGTTCATAGTTGGTAGCTGGGTGTAGATAGTAACCACTTCCTTTTTTGTAATTTCCTGTCAAGGTCCACCCGAGCAGAGAACCTGTTTTCCTTTTTCTTTGGTGTTTTTGTTGAACCAGTATTTTTGAAAAGCTTTTTTCAAAGTTTTATTTATTGCAAAGTTTTTACACGGAAAGGAATAAGTAGTATTTTTGTCAATTTACATGAATTCTGTAAATAATAAACAAATGTACTATATACACGCAAACGTTTAGGACCAGTAAGAAAATAAACAGTATGTATATGGTATATACCATCCCAGATAGCACACAAACATCTAGGAGACATCTATTTGATGTCTGCATTTACATCTGCAAGACGTATTATTTAGGTTGTTTGCTCATCTGCAAGACGTCTATAGGTCGTATCCTTTTAGATGTCAAATAGACGTCTATAAGATGTCTTTAAGATGTTTATGATTTAGAATGTATGTAAAACTGACGTCTGTAAGACGTTTGCCAGACGTTTGTAGTCAGCAAAAGATCAAAAGATCTTTAACAGACATCTTGCAGACGTACGTGTGCTATCTGGGATGTATATATATAAAAATAAATCTTTGTAAATTATAAAACTTTATGTAAAAAAATGTGTCCCGCATTTTTTATGTCACTACCGAAACAGTGTATGTTTTAACTATACCCATAAATTTATGATCAGGAAATATTCCTGTGTCCACCTCTATCTCACAGTTCTTATCATTTTGAGGTAAATGTGTTGAAAAGTCTGAAAAATCTGTGTGTAACCGAAAACTTTTTGGGAGGAATTATTTCATAACATTTAGTGTTATGTATACCACTGAGCCACTGTGCTAGCTAACCATGTGTTGATTAGCATCTTTGAGCTAGGTTCAAAAAGTCTAATCTAAAATTGTCACTACTGAAACATTTGGAGGTGTTTCAGTAGTGACATCTTTGATTTGTCACTACCGAAACATGTAATTATTGCTTCAGTAGTGACAAAAGGAAACACATAATCCTCATATTTGGGTGAAATAAACAAAATGTTACTATAGTTATTATTATTATTTTGTATTGTAGTATGTTTTAGTAGCGTTTTTGTATAGGATTTTTTTCAATGTTTTCAATGAAAATATGCTGTCTCTACCGAACTAAACTAATGCACCTATTTTAAAAAATCTTGCATGTTTTTCTTATATTCCCTCATTGTGATTAATTCTTACAGATATGGGGATTTTACAAACAGCGATGCAAATGCAAAGGTATGAAACCAAATGTAGACCTTCGTTCTTATCTTTTTCCTGTGTAAATGTGGCCTGTAAGCCTTCTCTGTGTTGTTTTCAGTTTGCGGGGTAAGCTGTCATAAAGACTGTTGCAGTCATTTGGTCATCGAGTGCCGTAAGCGTGCACAGAGCGTGAGTTGTCACAGTGACGCTTCCTTTAAAGCCACACGCTCTTTCAGCTTTCCGCCTTCCTCCAGCACAGAGCCGATAGCAGAGTCCCCGGGTAAATGCACATTTATACACAAGCGTACTTGAACATAAAACACACGTTAAACACCCACAGATGTGGGGTCCAAAACTTCAATTAATAAAATTGATACAATTATTCACTTTTATTACAATTATTCACTATATATATATATATATATATGTGTATATATTTATCTTATTACCATACATTTTATTTAACACAATTATTTTAATTATAAATAATATTTTAATGTTTTTGGTGAATAAAAGTAAAATAAAATTACTCATTTAATTTAGTTTGCTTTGTTTTTATTTTTATTACATTGCTCCTATTTAAGTAAAAAACTAAAAATATTATGTATTTTGTCATACTTATAAATTTCATGCACATTATGCAAATGTATATATTATTTATATTTCTAAAATTATATAACAGCTATATTTATAGCTTGCATATATAAATACAAATACTAAATACATATTAAATACAATACAAATTAAATTGGAATTTAAATGTACATACATTGCTATGTCCTTACTAATGAAATAAAAAGAAACAAAATAATAAAGGTATGTTTTGTCAAGTGTAATGTAATTGTTTTTTTTTTTTTAAGTTTTAGTTTTATTTCAATTAGAAAAATGTTAAGCGCTTTTACTAGTGGTCTTAAGAAAACATTGTACTTAGGCTACTGCAGTAGAATCCATGTCCTTTCTAGTACACTGTACTATTTATCTTTTAAAGAGTAAACCATGATAATAACTCGCAGTGACTTGAGTGACTCTTTTTCTCTCTCTGTTCCTCCACAGTCATCACAGGCGGCTCTCTGGAGGAACAGGATGAGGTTTTTGATGTCCACCTTTGATGGGGTTTGAAAAGAAGATGTATATTGCCAACACATTCACCTCGTGCTTGAGAGCTTTTTTATTAAGTCCTTCTCATGAACAGAAATCCATCACCTGGCATTAGATACGTTCCTCTCCTCTCAATTTCCACAGGAACATCCTGGAGCAAATCCATAAGCGAGTGCAGCAGCAGGGACAGTTGCAGTTGCGTGTGTTGTCCAAGGTGATCCATTCTCTCGAGCTCTCCTATACTGTGATCTCTCTTGGGTTTTTGGTCTGAAAATAGTACATGGATTTCAAACAAATATATATAAAAAAAAAGAACCAGTTAAGCTGCAAATATGTGAAGAGGTCGCATACGTTTTTACTATTTTAGATCTTCCTTAAAGTACACTTATGATGTAGGTAAATTTAGCTTTTCGTAACCATTTTTCATCCTCTAGATAAGCACCTATGTATATTAGTGCTATCAAAAAATGAATGGGGATTAATATTTTTAATATATAATCATACTAAAAAAAAATTTTTTGTTAAATATATACGTGCATGTGTGTGTATTTATGTATACACAATACATATACACAGTACTCTCATATATGTTATGTAAAGAAAAACTTACTTTAGATGTGAGTAATCACATACACACACATAGATTTAT
>JAUMHP010000031.1:4338173-4358638 GCA_032361065.1 Enteromius trimaculatus | reverse complement strand
TATACATACACACACACACATATATACTGTATATATATATATATATATATATATACATACACACACATATATACTGTATATATATATATATATATATATAATGTATGTATAACAAACGATACAATGTTTGTATACACACAAACACACACACACACATATATATATATTTATATATGTGTGTGTGTGTGTGTGTGTATATACAGTATATATATATGGAATTTTTATCTAATGGTGATATATTTCTACGCAATTAAAGTCAAACTGAACATACAGTAAAGGTGTTTGATTAAAATGCTTTTTAAAAGGAAATTTGAGATGGCACTTAGAGGCTTTTACATCTGAACTCTTCATATATATGTATATATATGTATATATATATATATATATATATATATATGACCTCATCATATTTGACAGTGTGCAATTTTTTTTTTTTTTTAGAATTTACTATAGTATTTTAATTGGAATTTCTGTAACTGCATGATTTCATTCGCTCTTTTTAATTCTCATGATATGAATTATGAATGTGAAGGTCAAATGAATGACATGTTACAGACACTCTTGTGCCTCGGCCATGTCTCATCACAGGCTTCAATCTCACACCAACAGAAGGCGCTGTTGTCCTAAATTGAGAGAAGGATTTGACAAGTTCTTGTGCTGCCTCATTTGCTTTCTTTTTTATGTTTATAATATTATTATGCAGATGAATCATTTGTTTTCTTTGAGTACATTTACGTGTTTTTTGGCTGCCGAGATGGATACATGTATAATAAATAGAACATTCAATTAAAAAGGATATATCCTGCTGCCTTCTAGTCATTATTTTCAGAGGCTGATATACTATTATTACTGTATATGAGAAAATGAGGGACACTGCAGAGGTAATTGTCTCATTGACATATTCACTGTACATACAAACAGCTGTAGAGGCATAAAGAAAAGATTCAAAGTTTAAAGGTTTGATTTTGACTGCATTATTTACTGCAAACACTGCTGTGTGAATCACGAGCTGAAATTGGTCTGGATCCGAGGGTTAATTTAGCAGGTTTAACCTTTAGCTGTAAAGCTGCAATTACGCTCACAGTTAAGTTGCACTTGCCACTATATCAACATGGGCTTTTAAAGTTATTTTTTTAACACTTGGGTGAACCATGTCACTGGAGAGCAGAAATTGCTATTGTTCATGAACCGTAGCTGGCGGGGTGGGCGGGGCTTACAGCACAGCCATTTAAGATACATTATGTGCTCAAGACTTCCATTAGTGTCTTATACGAGCAGTGCAGTGGCATGTCAAGAACTTTGCAAGTGATCATTCTTATTTTCCTTTATGGACTATAAAAGTCCTGTATAATTTATGCTAAAACAGCATATAGTAGGTTGACACAAATTCACTGAAAAGGTGATGTTAAAATGTGACCCTAAAGCTTGTGGTGCCTGTATAGCTCACAAACATAAGTGGTGATATGAATCAACCTACAACCTTTTCTCAACATGAAAATGTACTGACAATAACCACAAGCATGTCTGAATAAATAAATACATTGTAGCCAAAGAATTTGAAATGTCACATTAAACATGTATGTCACTAAATTTAAATACATTTAAATAAAACATAAACATAATTGTATTGGAACATATTTTTACTGTTTTTTCAATTAAAGAATAAGCATGATACTACATTATACTTGTTATGTTATAACATTCACATTTTTGTATTTTATTTTAAGTAAATTAAAATGTTCACTCAAAATATTATGCCTATTTTTAATATTTTATGTCAAATATAAGCTATAAGTAAAAAATAAAAGCTGTTATCTGTATAATTTGTATAAAATAAATAAAACTTGTATATATGTATAACTTTGTATATATATATATATGTGTGTGTGTGTGTGTGTGTGTGTGTGTGATTCCAACTGCAAAAAATAATTTAGATTTTACAATTTACATTTTTTATTAATTAAAAAGTTGCAATATATCTCATATGTATATATCCTATGTATTTAAAAGTGTCATTACACATTTCATAATTATAGTTATTATTACTATATAAATAAAACAACATAAGAAATATAAGAATTAAAAAGATTATAGTAAAATTATATATTTTTAATAAATTATTATCTATACAATTTATATATAAAATAAATATAAAATGCTTTGTTTTTTTGTTTATAAAAGGCATACAAAATATGTTTTTACTTCCAAATAAAGACAAAAATAATTGTGCTGTATATATTTCTTTGTGATCAAAAAAAAAGCTTTCACGTGTTATTTTCATTATTCCCGTTAAATTTTGAAACATTTTGACCATGTATAGCTGCCATGTGGACTACAAATGCGAGCTTAATGTATGCATCTTATCACTTGGTGGATGAGGAAGATGATACTATAACCCCACACAAGGTCAAATATCAATATTGTCTTCTATTTCTGGAGGATTTTGGAAAGCGAGTAGAGAGAGGAAACCGCAGCAGAGGTCAGGGATGGCATTGGTCTCGTGAGAGCCCCCGAGCGCCACTGATGGTTGTACCTGATACACGGCAGCTCTGCTACAGTTACCCTTGTGAGAGCATCTGCATGGAGCTCCTCACTCTGTGTTTTAATATCAGCATGCTTAAGGGAACGATCTACAGCTTCATTTCAATAATCAACTCGTTAATTACAGAGGAGAGAAGAAAGCCAGGCGTTCTGGTCCATTTTACTAATGTTCAGTATGAAAGAGCTGCTCCACGAGATGCTTAGGTGGCCCCACGGGCCTCAAACACATACACACACACACACACACACATACACACAAAGAAACACTCTCTCTCTTTATCAGCATATTGGATCAGCACCAAGGGACTGAAATTAACATTCATTAGTGGTTGCTCTGGGAAGGGTATATTTACAGGAGGAGTGCACTATTACTAGTTACGTGTGTGTGAGTGTGTGTGCGGCACAATATGCGTTTTCCAACACGGTTCCGTCCTTCACCGGCTCCGTCCCGCTTCACCGCAGTCGTCTGATGTCTTTGAGAGCCGCTTATTTACAGAGTCGTCATAATAATGACATCAGATTCTGCTGTAAGACCAGCCGTGTCCAGATAACTCTCTCCGTTTGTGTTCATTCAGTCATTGACCTTCATGAACGCAAATGAGTTTATATCTGTGATGGAAATTGCGCTATGATAAAAGCGAAAGGCCTTGATTGAGGTCAGAGGAGGGAATGAAAATGTAAGAGTTACTGAGATGAAGACGAGCCTGTCAGAAAAGATAGTTGGAGCTTTATGTCATGCTCCATTCTGGGCCAGTCAATTCACTGACATTGAAAAGAAGTCATCATCACTGGCCCAATTGTAATTTGTACTATCCTCATCTGAACCGCTCGATATGCACACCTTTGTCTAGCTTGGGAAAACAGTTGATGCTAAAATGCTAAGGTTGTTATTGTGACAAAAATTACTCCTTCAAATAGTGACTTTTATGGAATGGAGAAATGTCTTTACGCATTTATATTGTGAGGAAAAATAACTTTTGTAAACAAAAGAATAAGTAAACGTCATGGACTGACTTTTTGGATGAGCATCCAACATGGACGAAATGTAATCAACTTGATCAATTTTTAGAGTTTTTAGAAGTTGCATGATTTGCAGTACTGGAGTGTTTAAAATATTATTACAATTGAATATTCTTATTATAATTTAAAATATTATAATAATATTTTAGAGAGTATCACGACACATCGTATCCGCAAGCGAATTTGACATAATCAGCCATGTTTGCATCCAGTGAAAAGCACGTGCATGTGCAGTAATCTGCGGCTGTTTGCGCCTAGAGAAAAAAGCTTACACTTACACAGTAATGTTCTCTGAAATGGTGGAAGACGTAAGTTATAGGAGAAGAATGGTTGAGTATATTATGTTATGTTTGTTTTCTTTGTTCAAAATAAAAGTATTCTCGTCGAGTTGCAAATCTGAAGTCACATGGACTTTTTTACCGGTGTTTTTACCACATTTCTGAATCTGATTTCTGGTTGATTAGAATGTTGTTCCAGGATCAACATCCTTGTAAATTTTGTATTTTGTGAAATCACGCTCACCGTGTAGGCTCGACAGCCTACTTCCTTCACAGATGTGCTGCTGTGATTTATGTTAAATATCCATATATGTATATATATATATACAGTGATGTGGAAGCAGGCGTTGATCTTTCTCTGCAGAGCTACTGCTGCTTATCCAACTATTACATAACGATTTGAGTTCTGAAACGTACAGAATGTTTTTATTATACAATGATCTCTTATGTGTCAAAAGATTGAGGGATTTTTGATTTATCATGACCCCTTTACCACAGTGCTATCATATGGCTTTAGAAGACTTGGAATATTGTTTACAGATTGCAGAATATAGTGTTTTTTTTTTCCTTTTTGGTGCTGCTGGTATCTAAATGGCTTTGTTGCACAAAAAGATCAGCATAATAAAATCCTTTTTTGTTGGGATTATGTTACAGGCTTGGATTAAAGCACAGGTTTGTCTAGCCCAGGGGCCCCAAGTGTGCAGGGGCCTCGGATTGGCCAAACTATTTTTTATTATTTTAATTTTACTTCTGCTGGCCTCACTGGCCCATAAGAAACATTAAAGGATTCGTTGCAGAGCATTTGACAAAATCAATGTCTTTTTTTGTAGAAACGAAAAATTGAAACCAGAAGTAAAATAGGCACACGCATTCAAAAGTGATTTTAATACCCCGCAATTGAAGAGTGACTTTGATGTGGGCAAATTAGGCTACATATCTAGGTTGCTATTAGTCTGTAACTCTGTATCCTGCTTGAAAAACTTGGTCTGTTTGCACTTTGAATACTGAGAGAGTAGGCTGGTCTGATTATGGCTACACTTATTGTTTGCACTTAATACGACTAAGAAAGAATTGTGTTGTTTATTGTTATTTATACTGTTTTTATTTCTATGTTCAATTTGTGAAAAATTCAGTTAGGAGGTCAAACGTTCTTGAAGCTCATAATGTTGCCTTTTACTGCATATAATCATTAATACTCAGAAAGTAGAACTGGAATCATATTTATTAAGCCGGGCTCAAACTACAGGAGTTTTAAAATCCGAACCGATTATGAAATCTGCTGCAGCACACACATAAAGAGAATCTTTGCAGATCTCTCTCTCAAATCTTAAACATGCACACACTACAGGATTTGAACATCATGGTGCATCACACACTACAAGATATTATTAAAGGCACAATTTGTAAGTTTACACCATTACCGATTGCATTTTCAAAAACAATAACAGAGGCGAAGTTCGATCACGCAATGACGGAGCGTGGAGCACGGGGGGGATGTCGTTTTCACAAATCATGTTCATGGATAAAAAGCTTATTTATATCTGTTTAATGACCTAACCACCTGTACATGACTATTACTTACACAATGAATAAAATATTTGCTTCCCCATCATTAAACCCCACAAAAGAGTCTCTGTCCCGTCTGAGGTTTTCGCGAAGCTCTCGCCACGCCGAAATTTGTTCTTGCTTTATTTCGTTGACTTTTCCATTATCTCTTTTTTTATACATCTACGTTTTTTGGGATTGTGCAGATTGTAATCATGATCCATGATATGGAAATGCACAGTAAATAATTAACACTTCCACACGTGTTCTTCAGTATTTATAGGGAGAAACCAAGAATAGCGCGGATATTGCACCATTGATATTGCGACAAGGAACAGGTCATTATTTTAATCTGGAATTTCTCTGAATTTACAAATCCTTTAGTACTTTTGAGATAAAGTAAGTACACAACTGCATGAAGTAGGGCTGGGCGATAAAACGATAACGATATGTATTGCGATAGGCAGGTGATCGATATCAATAAAAAATGTGTTTGATAAAACGTTCAATATTTTTTATTCTTTGTCACTCGCTCTCTGGTAACCTAGCAATGTAGGGAATGATACACTAACCGCCAATCATGTAACAGTATCGTTTGGTTGCGCCAGATTTGGTTTTCTCGTGCTGGTCTGCTGGATTCCTCTTCATAAACAGAAGATTGTAAATAAAAGAGGAAAAGTCAGCTCACCAGTATGGCAGATTTTTGCATATTATAAGTCTGACTGTAGTCAGACCAATGTCGTCTGCAAATTATGCAAGACTGTCGTCCCCGCCAAGACTGCTAATACCAACGAACTTGATGTCCCACCTTAGCCGCACTCACCCTTTGGAGCACAGCCGTATTCAGCCAACAACATCTGTAGCTGCAACACTGCACAAGCAGCAGACCACCATTGAGAGGTACTCTGCATCAGTGCCTAATGATAAAGAATCTAAACGGTACAAAGATATAATGGAGGCAGTGGCATTATGTTTTCCATGGTTGTTGAAATTTCTGTCTTAATAACTGAGGGGATTATGATCAGAGGAAGGTTAAGTTTAAAATAAAAATGTTTAAATGTAATATATTTTTCTCCTGGTCCTTATTTTAAATGGGTCATAAAAATATCAATAATTATCGATATCGACCGATATGAAACACTGATATCGTGATACAGTTTTCAGCCATATCGCCCAGCCCTAGAATGAAATATATAACACAATTGGCTTTAGGATATTTTATTGCAAAAATCTTACATATTTTCCCTTTAAGTTTATCATGCCAGTGGAAACGCCTCATGTGAACTCACACAGCAGATCGTCATTGATATTTAAGTGATGCTTACATTAGCTAGCGTGTTAGCAGCTCTCTGTACTCACCCGGTAAATTCAAAACTGAGGTGAGTTCATAATCATAATCCCGATTTAAATCCTAAATATCAAACATGTTGATATGATAGGGGCAGTCCCGATTTGTGCACGAACAAAGGTGCAAATTTCCATCAGTGAATGCCTCACATTCCGCGCAAACACCGCGCAAGCATCAGGGCCGATCGAGATGCATGACAAGATTTTTGCTTCGATTCTCGAGAGGGGGAAATCGGGGCTAAATCGGGCTAAAATGCTTTAGTGTGAGCCACACATTAAAAGAGAATTACTTAAAAATGTGCAATTTTTTTTTCGAAATGTGCACAAATCTTGCCTCTTCTTATTCTTGTAAACCCAATCGCATGACTCTTCTCTTGAGTTTTGAAAGTGTATATCCATACCTCTACCCCTAGAGAAAGCAATGTGCACCCATCACAGTCTCACAAAATCCTGTGAGGATATTGGGAATGTTGAGGAAATGTCTTATTGTATTATTGACTGTCTCAGTGTGTGTGCCAGTATATCTTGCCATTTGCATGAGAACTATGTATGCCACTAAAAACATTTCTCCAGTAAAGCATAATAATTAATAGGGGGCCTCACACAAAGAGCAGCCTAGAGGCCCCTTTACCACCTAATCCGCCCCTGGGGATATAGGACTTTAGCCAAAATACCATGATTGCCTTAGTAATCTTTCTGCAAGGGGTGAGTAATTTCTGGCACTGATTTTCTAGAAGAATGATTCTAGATTTACAGAGCTCATGAGCTTGCAAATGATTTTATTATACAGTCAATTTAACGACAGGAACCATTTCACTCACTTCAAGTAGTGGTCGGCATGCCTCTTTGAACTTCAGAGCTGCAAAAGAAGCCTAACAAACTTCATCAAACAGCCATCCAGAACAGAACAAAGTCATTATCATTACCGTCCGTAATCACTTACGACACTCCGTGTTTGATCCAGAGCTTCGGCTCCACTTTGAAGACACAATGGAAGTCATCCAACATATTCAATCGGCAGAGGCCGCCGGTCTGCCCTGGCACATGATCAATACGGCTGACGCGAGACAGTCTTCGCTGCATGTGTAATGCCTGTAAAAGGGGCAGGGATGTGTGGGCAGTAAACACTACGGTTCTGATTGACAGGGTTGGAGATTGGATCTACTCACACCATCTTCGTCCTCTCTCACTCTCCCTCTCTCTCTCTCCGTCCCTTATCTGTTCACGCCACTTTGCAGTTTTACATCCCAATCGCAACATTTTCATTTCACTCCTGCCTTCCCCCACTCCTTTCTGCACCCACCGCCTCACCATCTCTCTTTCCCGCTGTTCACTTTGACTTGTTTTCCCCCGTCGTTCCTGTGGCGAGGCAAAGCTAATGCATTTGTTTATATCCTTCCTCTTCCACAAATAGAAACTATTACAGCGGAGTCGAACGCCAGCGGTGGGCGTGAGGGTGCATGGCTGATTTTAGTTCTCCGCTCATTCCGGGTGCATTACCGCGCCATGGTGGAGGGTCTATCAATATTGCAGTCGTGGCTGGCGATCATGTAAACCCAGCGCCGCTAAACAGAACCAGGCTGTGCCGAGGCCGATTTGGGCTCTGAGGTTTCCCGCTCAATGTCGGGGCGTATAGAGGAGTTTTACCTCCAGGAGTGTTCGATGCTTTATTGTGTTCTCTCCATTAACCGGGGCAATTGAGTGGAATTCACAAGCCAGGAGTAGAAGGACAGCGAGTCGACGGAGTATGTGCAGCTGCAGAGAGTAATGAGATAGTAATTAAATCAAGTTCTGGCTGGCCAGGGTTCAGCTGAAAGGGTTATATTGGGTAACCGGGGCCAGCGAGTGTGGCCATTCATGCATGCTGGCCTGTGGGTGAACACGTCTTACCTGGGCATGTGGAAGAAAGATTTGAAGAAGATTTGAAGAATTGCTTCCTCAGGAATCGACGGCTACGATGCAACGTGGGTGGAGCTGATGGCTGTAATTTGTACTAAATGTCGGTGAGCTGATAGAAAAGAAGGATGTGTAGAAGTCATGATCATTAGGTGGGAACACACACACGCACACTGAATGCTGCTGGCACCGGCAGGCACTGGTGCAGGTGCGCAATCAGTCTGTAATGGGGATATGCAAAATGTTCAACTGGTTTTAACCCTTTTGTTTTGGAGAAAAATCCAGAAAAAAGACAAAGATGATAAAAACATCACAATAATCCACAAATATGCCACTTGGCTCCATTGCATCTTTATTGTAATAAATCAACGTTAAATGAAAACAGTCATCCTATTACAAAAAATATCGTAACCTACTTTGTTTGTCAATCATTTGTTAAACACTCAATTATTCCATAGGTATTCTAATTGAACATACGTTCTGTCAGGACCGCTATCGTCAAAGATGATTGACAAGCAGCACAAGAACTCTCTGTGTATCCATGCAGCCTAAAATGGATGAGAGCATGGAGAGCAGCGATAACCCCCCAGGGTAAACAGAACAGAACCAACGAATGTATTGCAGATATTGTTAAAGTTCAATCATTTCAGTATGAGTCTGATTCAAGGAAAATAAGAAGGCTGGATCCTGACTGACAAATGGATGGAGGAATGTAATTAGCTAATGAGCAAAGCGAAAATTGCTGATAATACTGAAGGACCTTATATATGGACCCTTATATAGCATATTCCTATAGATAGATGGGGGTTTTTCTGAGAGTCAGCTGATGCAAGCTTGAATAACGTAATTTACGCTACGCTTCATTTTGTTAACATATGCCACTGTTTTTAACTTTTAAAGTGACCTAAAATTATTTACATAAGACATTGTCATGTGCAAAACTGAATGAAAACTGAATGGAAAAGTGAGACAAATTAGACCACAATTTTTAAAATGCAAAAATAAGTGCCTGAATTTGTAATAGCATACTACCATAGTATTTTTTGTATTTCTGCTAAATGTAAAGAAATTGTAAAAGCAGTCAGTCATTTCATTCGGAGGCCATCTTTATAACACCTCCTGGGCATGCAAGCTCCTATCTTTTTGAATGCGGAAACATCAAATTCTTCAAATCAGTTTTACCAAGCTTATGATTTAATTTCATGTTTGAAATCACCAAAGAACATCTGTATCATAAATGTTCTATGTTTTGCTCGAATAGCATTAAAATGTGTTTTTTATGCTAGACAAGCCAGTGCGCATGCACAGTCTAAAACACACGTCTCAGAACACTGACTGTTTCTATAGCACTCTATAGGGACTTCTATCTGCAGTAACAAGGTGACTTACTGATTAGCGATTGGCTCTTTTATTTCGAAGGTGAGGCTTCCTGAGATAAAGTGACCATACTGAATGAGCATTGCATTTCTTGGGTATTCTATAGTCTTTGGAGTAGTATGCCAGTATAATTTCCAGAATTCATCCAGCATTTCTAAAATGCGAAAATGGAAGCTGGCACGATGTCAGTAACAAATGCCAAACTCTTCTTTCAGTTAGCTTGCTTTCACAAAAACTAAGAACACATATCTTGTATTTTCTGTAATGTTACATCAGACAGTATGCTTATTTTGATTTTATGGACCTTGACATATAATATGTTATAATCTTTCGCAGATTTGCTCTGCAAATGCATGCTTGATCATTAATACACAATGAGTGGATACAGTGGCGGTTTTAGGCATGGGCGAATAGGGCAGCAGCCAGGGGCGGCAATTTTTCATGCCACGTGGGGGCCGGCACAAGCACTTGGGGAAAAAAAAACATCTACCCCATAACGGAGGCAAGGATCAAATGTCAGAACTCTCCGCTCTTGTGATTGGTCATTTTTAACACATACCACTTATCATGATTTTAGTGTCCGTATTTTTTTTTTTTTAATTAATAATTAATCATGTATGACCAACAATGCAACACCAATACATATTTGCAGTACAATATAAAAATTAGGTACAAAACGTGAAAAATAATTAATAGTCTAGTCATTTCAATAATTGAGAATCAATTTAGAATACTATAAATCCATTAGATGTTTCTTCATATCACACATTTAAGCCGAACAAAACAAAAAACATAACGGCATACACTATCCGCCTTCACGGTGTCAAACATCAATAAATTATTGCTACATAATTTTCATATCTGACAATTCCATATGGATAATAAGTATTGGGATCATTATTTTTATTGGCAGTGGCTATTTACACCAAGTTCACATAACATTTTCTGATATTTATACCACTTGTTGCAAGTAACAGTTATCTGCACCTCAGTATTAAAGTGCATTATAAAACAGAATCAACCTATTGAGTGTAAATGTTTAAATTTTAATTCAGATTATTAAGTAAATTCCATTGTTAATACCTTTATTGGGAAAATAAAAGCCTCCCTATCCAATACTTTATTTTCAAATGTTTTATTACTTCTTTAATTTTTATTTAAAATGAATGCTTTTCTGATGTTATTTGAAATTTTAAAAGAGAGGGGGACGCGGAGAGGGGGTCTCGCCCAGGGAGTAATTCAATGTAGAACCGCCACTGAGTGGATATTTGGTTTAGTCCAATGACATTGTAGCGTGGGCGGAGCGACGTGAAGTAAAACTAAACAAACAGAAATCAAGTGAAAGACAAAATACAAAAAAGCATGGTAATTAAACATAAATATAATATAATGAATATAATATATAAGAAATATATAAACCCTAAAAATGAAAGTGATAGTTCACCTAAAAATGAAAAACTGATGTTTATCTGCTTACCCCCAGGGCATCCAAGATGTAGACTTTGTGTCTTCAGTAGAACACAAACAAAGATGTGCCAGAGCACGTTGAATGATACACATTAATGTGTATCAAAGGTGAAAAAGTATATAAATACTGTTCAGTTTCTTGCACAAACTGATCATTTAATGTCTTAGGAAATTAATATATCGTCAAGAGCCGCAGGGTTTAATTTGGATTTGTTTACTTGGAATGAATGAATTTCTTACAGGTTTGAAACGACACGACGGTGAACTATCCCTTTAAAATATCTAGCTAGAATAGTCAACCTTTCTAGGTTGTTAGTCCACCATTTTGTCCTCTAAACAGACACCTGCAGCACCATGACATTTTCTTTCACTTGTAGCTATAAACTCAACCATTTATGACTAAACTCATTTGCATACATGTAAACAGACATTCCAACACACACCATTGCACATACACACCACTTTGACATATTTCATTACCCCAACATGAACGCGCATACATGTGTGCCATATATCATGCAACTCATGTACACGCTCAGGTAGCCAACAGCACGCTGTAACTGCAGCAGCTAAATGTCATGTGGCAGATCACGGGCTAAATTAGCATAAGAGAAGAGCCACTGGGCCATGACGGCGGTCGCACCCGGCGCTGACCTCTGTGATTGACAGCCGAGGGTGCAATGAGAGGTGAGAAAGATAGTTCCACCGGGGCTTGAAGGTGTATTTACTGTCATTCACCATCATTCTTTTGGGCACTCCACAAGTCAGCACTGCAATGTCTGCTATGGCAGATTGGTGTCATCGTCATGCAAAATAGCAAGATAGAGTGTCATGACAGCGTTACAGGTGTGACCGGAAAAAGACGACTTGTCCTGGTGTGTGATGGCACATTGGCGTAGTAACGTTGCGGTTGACCTCTAAGCGCTTCTGCCTTCGGAGACGTCTAAGATGAAGCGATCGCTCTCTGAATAATCTTTGTAGGAAGTGTAATTAATAGCAGTAATTATAGAGGTGCGATAAGACTCACAAAAGCAGCCTTGACTATTCTGTGATTCGTCGCTAACTGTACATGAGTGATATGAGCTGAAGTCTTTGAGCGGAGTGAGGATTTGGGATGCCGCTGCCGCCTTTTGTCATGAAGGCTGACACGTATCTTTTAAGACAATATCTTGTGTTGTCAAAGCTATCATCACGTCTCTCAATTGCGTCAACTCTGCATAACATTTACAGCTCTCGTGGTTTAAAAAGAGTGTTAGGGTGAGAAAAAAAAGCATTGTGGTTGTTGGCCTCATCCTCTTGTGTGGAAAATTTGCAGTATCTTGCCACAGGTCTACTAGTCTTGTCTAAAGGGGGTGTCTTAACAGCAGGGAAATGGCAGGTTGGAGGGAATGGCGACAGAGAGTTTGACTCCATACCCAAGAGAGAGAGAACGAGAGAGAGAGATGAAGAAAGAGAGGCAGCTATGTGGGGGCGTTGACAAAGGTGAATAATGAAGTCAGTCACTTCACTGTATGACTGTAATGGGGGTTAGAAAGAGATTGTGCTATTTCTGTGTGCACAAGAGACGGTGAATGAGCGCATATAGATGTTTGCATGTGTTTTTGTGTGTCAAACAAAGGAAGAAGATAGATAGACTCACTGGGAAGACAAAGACAGGCGGTAAAACTGAAACTGAGAGGGAGATTTTTATGATCCTAAATGAGTGTTTGGGTGAGTGTGAAGATAAAAGAAAAGGAAAAAAGACTGACTGGAGGAGAAAGACAGCCATTTAAACGGAGATGAATCTTGCGTTTAGTAGACTCACGAGCATATGTGCCTGTTTGTGTTTGTGTTCCTCTTGTTGTTCCGGCCTAGCAAGGTTAATGTGGGCCGACTGAATGTCTGAGTGTACTCAACCCAACAGGCTGCCACACAAAGGGCTACCGATGACCTTGTGGTACTGCTGAAATGTGATACGACAACAGCAGAGAAAACAGGAACAAAAAAGCATGTCTGCTAAATAAATGCATCTAAATGCAAACAAGACTTTGGATGAATCAGTATTTCAGTAAGTGTGCAGAAGCCTAAAGCCAGACAATTAACGATGTGATCGTAATCGAATTTTGTGAGCAGTTGTGTTGCAAAATGATTTGGTGATTTACACATTGAGTTTTGTCTCATTTATGGTTAACTTTTTACAGTATAAAATATCATTCTAATTTTGAATGCAAAATTTGAGTTATTTTAGCTTTCCAATTAACAGTTGTGTTATTATGCTGCTTCAACATATTATTTTAATCAGAAATCATTTTAGAAAAAATAGATGTACTGGAAAAGAAAAAATTAATATGAATAGCATAGCCATATAGTGAAGAAAATCACACATTTTTAAGTGTTAACACACTGCTTACATGATTTATATAAGATAGTACAGAATCTTTTAACTGATTTAAATGGGGCATTACCTGCCTTTTGTATCATTTTGTCATGTACTCTGAAGTTTTTTTTACATCAAAAACATCATGACCCTGATCATGACCCACATTATGACCCTGAAATGCTTACAATGAATGAAAACAAACAAACAAATAAAAAAAGACTCGGAAGTAAATGTCAACTGTTAGGATTGGCTAATAGCTGTTCATGTGTGACAGTCTTCCCAGAAGGATGCTACCTAGATTTAGGTTAAAAAAACATTAAAAATTATGTATATAAGTACATATCAAACAATCTGTTATAACAGACAAAGCAATAGTGATCAAGTAATGGAAACAGTTAAACACAGGGTCGGGGCAGAGTACCCAAACAAACTTGAAGCCAATAGGCATAAGGGCCTGTCTACTAATGATGTGGAAGAGAGTGCATTCAGTGAACTTCTGAGCTGAGAGACAGAAAGGAAAGGAAAATGTCTGCTGAATGGTAAGGCAAGAAATAAGACCAGTGTAAATATCAAATCATCTTTCCAGCGCTAGAGAGAAACCTACCCGTCACCGGGTTTAGACGAATCATACAACATGGTATGAGTGAGGTCGTACAACTTAGTAAGAATTAGCACAAATTTGGCACCTTGTATGAATACGTACGAATTGGTCATGAGACTGTGTTGGAAAGCCACACACCTGTCTATATAAGACCTTACAGCTCACAATGCATGTCAGAGCAAATGAGAATCACGAGGTCAAAGGAACTACCTGAAGTGCTCAGAGACAGAATTATGGCAAGGCACAGATCTGGCCAAGGTTACAAAACAATTTCTGCTGCACGTAAGGTTCCTAAGAGCACAGTGGCCTCCATAATCCTTAAATAGAAGACGCTTGGTACAACCAGAACCCTTCCTAGAGCTGGCCGTCCGGCTAAACTGAGCTATCAGGGGAGAAGAGCCTGAGAGAGGTAAAGAAGAACCCCATGATCACTGTGGCTGAGTTTCAGAGATGCAGTCGGGAGATGGGAGAAAGTTGTAGAAAGTCATCCATCACTGCAGCCCTCGACCAATCGGGGATTTATGGCAGAGTGGCCCGACAAAAGCCTCTCCTTAGTGTAAGACGCATGAAAGCCTGCATGGAGTTTGCTAAAAAACACCTGAAGGACTCCAAGATGTTGAGAAATAAAATTCTCTGGTCTGGATTATTTTTGGCCTTAATTCTAAGCGGTATGTGAGGAGAGAATCAGGCACTGCTCATCACCTGTCTAATACAGTCCCAACAGTGAAGCATGGTGGTGGCAGCATCATGCTGTGGGGGTGTTTTTCAGCTGCAGGGACAGGATGATATTACAGGGATATACTGGACCAAAACCTTCTTCAGAGTGCTCAAGACCTCAGACTAGGTCGAAGGTTTACCTTCCAACAATACAATGACCCTAAGAACACAGCTAAAATAACCAAGGAGTGACTCTGTGTGACTGTTCTTGAATTGACCAGCCAGAGCCCTGACTTAAACCCAATTCAGCATCTCTGGGGAGACCTAAAAATGGCTGTCCATCAACATTTACCATCCAACCTGGTAGGATCTGCAAGGAGAAATGGCAGAGGATCCCCAAATCCAGGTGTGAAATACTTGTTGCATCTTTCCCAAAAAGACTAAATATTGAGCAAAGGGTCTGAAAAATTAGGACCATGTGATATTTCACTTTTTCTTTTTTCATAAATCTGCAAAAATGTCAACAATTCTGTGTTTTTTCTTTTCTTATGGGATGCTGTGTGTTCATTAATGAGGAAAATATTAACTTAAATGATTTTAGCAAATGGCTGTAATATTACAAAGAGTGAAAAATTTAACAGGGTCTGAATACTTTCCGTACATACCGTAAATAAATAAATATATATATATATATATATAGCTGAGATGCCACAGGTATATCCACACCAGTATGAAAGCAATTAGCTAATTCCTACAAAGAAAGAACAACAAATCAAAGCTTAAGACAACTACCCTGAGAACGAAAAAATATTGGGGTCTATACTTACACTTGTGGTGTGAAATTACTGTTATATTCAATATAGTGGACACAGCATCTTTCTCTGAAAATCCAGCGTCAAGTTGTGCTTTGTTTGTAAACAAATTCATGGTAAAATAAAGTGAACAAAGGACCAAGTTCTTACTTCATTAAAACCATCATTATTCTTTGCCTTTCTTTATTGATATTACACAACGAAACCCACACAAACAAGAGCAAGTCACATGTAGAATATTAAACATGCCTGCCAAGATGGCACATTTTAGACTACATATAATTCAGTGACACAACACACATGCACAATGTGGCATTACAATAAAATGCAGACCTTCAATCAATCATGAATGCTGCCCTAAACATACACTATTATAGTACCAGCAAGTAATCAGATCAAACTCACTCTCACTTGACCCCATCTGTAAAACATGCTCTGTAACTGTAACTGAACCTCACACTGGCAATATATTTCTGTCTTGAGAGCAAACACATGCAGAAGTGAAAACATCAAAATATGAACAGGCAGGAAACTAGCTTGAAATGACCGTCATTTATCTTTTAATATGGGGCATCAGTGTATGCCGTTGATCTTCTGAATTAAAGTCAAGGAAATAGCCTGAAAATCAAGTATAGATGTCATTAATCTTCTCATTTGGAGCATTAGTGTATGCTGTGGAGCGTTTGATTTAAAGGCTGATAAATCCACTATTGATTTTCAATTGCTTGAATTAAATTCCATGTAAGGTGAGCTGATTTTTCTTTGCATTCTGGAGGAGGTGGCAGGCACAATCAGACATTCTTTGTGCTGTTTTCCTTTCAGCACTTTCAAGGCAGGTGGTTAATTCTAGTCAGGTTGGTCACATTTTTAAAAGTATTACCCACCGAGCTTGATGCTATGTTTTAGGGTCATTATCCAATCCAGTGTACAAAAATTAAGTGGAAAGGCGCAGAGCGTGACCTTTGACTCGGACGGGGGTCGTGTGGTGTGAATTGGACTCGACTTATTTTGCCTGCGCATGAGTCACCCGAGATTATATGCCTTGGCATTCAGAAGGGTTTAATACCTGTTCATTACAATCAGTGTGTTTTCTCTCAGCACTTGGCCTACTGATTGCTTTTGCATAATGATTTGCCGTTTGTTCAGTCACTTGCTTTAAACATCCATTGCCTTATGTCACTGTTAACTGAGATTGACCTGGTTGGATGGAGTGCTAGTGTTTGTTGGGTGGGACTGATCTGGGATTGGTTTTGAGTAGCGCCATGGCGATGAATGCACCCTGCGTCTTTACCCCAGGAGCAGTGTTGAGTCATAGTCTGTGGAGTGCTGCCTGAGTGGTCTTGGGATGCCAGGGATGCTCAGGCCACAGTGGTGATTGAAAGTGACATTATATACAGGTTCCAAAATGGGTCAGACCGCTCCCCGTCGCCTCCCCTCTGAATAATGGATGAGTCCAACTCTGGTTCCATCATGTCTATGTCATGAAGGGAAAGCGTCAAAGCCCACTTCCTGTTTGCTTTGCTTTCACCTACAAAACGTCATATGCGTCATCTACAGTAAGGCCTGAAGCAGTGAAAACAAAACAGATCTTAAAATGTTTCGATCTATAACTGTGGTGGGTAAAGACTAGAAAAAACACAAATTTGCTTTACTCATTCTTTGCCTCTGTTTTATATGCTGCCCTATAAGCCATTGCGATCTTTCTCAAAGTCCTTGCTTTGGTGGCCACATGCAATCCGATTTCAAGTGCTGCAAAATGGGTGCAGACAAGTAGTACACACTTTGTTCTTGTGGTCTACATAGACCCTACAGTGCTGTCACTTTCATCAGTACTCTGGGTGAAATCTGGACATTTCAATAGGCATCTGTGTGTTTCATGTGAGGGCAAAAAAGTTCAATCATGTCCAAGATGGTCACATGATTTTGCTGTGCTGACCAACAGAAACCTGCTTGGTTTGAAAGTGAATTATGTGTGACGCTATTGACTATGGGAAACATTTGTACCTGCAAAATCGTGATGAAATTTTGGCAAAAAGACAGTTCTAGTCCTCAAATCTGTACATATTAAATATTTATTTGAAAGTACTTGGTCTTTTCAGATATTTTATCAAAATATTTTTGCATGTTATATTGTTACAACAATTAGAGTTGACAAGTGACTCTCTTTAGTGACTTACTGGTTTGATCAACACACTGATTCATTTCGGAACAAAACAAATGAATTTAGAGATTTAAATCTCGTGTTCTCGATCTGTGTTCCATTCCAAGGGCACATGCTTCCAATGTGAGAGCTTTGAAGGGATGAAGGGTGTAGGGTGCAGGTCACTTCTGCCTCATCTTGGCCTCATGGTCAACAAGTTTCATTTAAGATAAAACAAGAAGTACTGCGTCTGCTAAGAGGATGCTATGGGAAAAACTCATTTTTTTCCCCCTAACTGAAGCCTGTTTAACATGCAGTGAAACTGCACAGACATTGGTTGTGCAGTGGTAATTTTTTAAACAAATCGGCTGGCCGCCGTGCTGTGGCAACCAATGGCTGGCTCCTGCCGAAGCTAGCCTGAGGGGGGTAGCACAGGACTTCAGTTTACTTCAGCTAAAGCGACGGGCACTTACAGTGCGGCATGGAACACAGTACTCGTTCCTGTGTCTCAGGGAACCTGGGTTATGGAAGTAACTTATTCGTTCCCTGTCGACACTTCACCCGTACTGGGTCTGCTAAGACGCTATGGGAACAGTATCAACACGCCGCGCTGTAGGCGAAGAACGATAGCCAATGACAGCGAGCCCAGGCGAAAGGCGTATAGTCACATAAGCATATAGAGAACAATGCCCCGCATAATGTATTCATACCAAACCTTAGCATTAAGGCATGTAAGCCTAAGCTCGCGGTTTGGGTGGCTGGCGGCCAAACACGACTATCAAGTATTTACATAGAGAAGGGATCACGAGCCTGAGCTCTCACCCAGAGCGCATCAGAGGTCTGGAGGGGAGCAAGTATACTTTAACAGCCTGAGAGGCAACTGGCTGAATGAGCGTTTATTCCTATGGGGCAGTCCTGGTCCATAGAGGAGTAAGCTAGCAAATAGCGTCTGAACCCATTTAAAGAGCCTTTGCTTCGAGACCGGTAACCCTTAGGAGCGGACACCGAAGCAGATAAAGAGCTGGTCAGACCACCTAAAGGCGGCCGACCACTCAATGTAGGCTCTTAATGCCCTGAAAGGGCAGAGATGGTTAAGTCATGGCCCTTGTTCGGAGGTAGCGCCAAATGAGATAACACCTCTGAACTGAGTGGAGAGCACCTTCAGTATATAACCGAGCCTTGGTTTCAGGATGACATTAGTCATTTGGCCCGAAATCCAGGCAGGCAGGGCTAACAGGCAGCGCTTGCATATCGCCTATTCGCATGACTGATGCCAAAGCAAGCAGCAGAACAGTTTTCAGTGTCAGCGCTCTCATGGTAGCCGTTTGCAGGGGTTCAAAGGGCGCACCTCTGAGGGCTTCTAGCATGGTTGGCAGGTCCTACGTGAGGATGGAGCGAGGGCATTTGAATGTTTGAATGTGTCCATTTCCTTTGTAAAATGAGCTGGGCAGCCGACAGCATGTCCGCACCCTGGTTCAGTTTGTCGGGAATGTGTGTTGCCCTTATCGAGCGCAGGTTTTGCTGGGCCCATTTGAGGAGGTGCTCAGCCAATCTGAATAGGCGCTTCGATGACAGACCCCCCTGGTGGTTTGTGTATGACACCACAGTCATACAGACGTGACGTGAGTGTCCCCAGTTGCGGCAGGAAAACATGATAAGCGTGCCATACTGCCAGCATTTCCAGGCAGTTTATGTGCAGGCTGCTTTCTGCATCTGACCACAGGCCTACAGTGCCCAGGAACGTATTTGTTGGCTGGGCATCAGCATGCTCTTAGCAAATTTCACCCTGAGTCCAAAATGGTCTACATTGCAGAGGAGAATGCCCTGTGCCTCTCTGCCTCCTCTTGCAAGCTGGCTAGAATGAGCCAGTCGTTGAGATAATTTAGAACACGGATTCCCATCTGTCTAAGAAGGGAAAGCGCAGCGTCCGTACACTTTGTAAAAGCTTGTGGGGCCAGAGAGAGACCAAAGGGCTGGACCGTATAATAAAATGCTGTCCCCTTGAAGGTAAATCTCAAGAATGGCCTGTGTTGAGGGGTTATTTGTACATGAAATTACGTATCTTTCAGGTCCAAACCTGAACTGGTAACTGAAGTGGTGACGATGCTGCTGAATGATGGCGACCACCCTGCCAACTGAAGGGTGTAACTGTAAAGTTTGAAAAAATTTCTTTTAATCTTTCCAGGAAAACTGAACTTGCGAAAGACAAAGACAATACTTGCCCTGTCCGGCGTGAGAAATGGAAAACAGAAGTCTCCCAAAGTGTCATATCTTGTGCTTTAATTTTCATGTTTAGAGTCAAATGAACGGTCCAAAAGTGGGTGATAAAATGATCTCAAGTTCTTAGAAGTCACTTGTTTTATGAAGAAATTAGAAACTCTTTAAGAATTAGGCTTCACACCAAGAGGGGCGTTTTCCTCCTTAG
>JAUMHP010000031.1:4322235-4333999 GCA_032361065.1 Enteromius trimaculatus | reverse complement strand
ATAGATAGATAGATAGATAGATAGATAGATAGATAGATAGATAGATAGATAGATAGATAGATAGATAGATAGACACTGTAGATAGATAGATTGATTGATTGATTTATGTTCCAGTTATTATATTCCCAGGTTTCTGTGGTCTGTAGCCAGTTTTATGAAATTCATAAACACACACTCATATTCACCCTCATTATTTCAATTATTCAGTTATTCATACATGCACAAGAATCATGAGATTAGATCTGCGCCGTAAAACACAGCACCACCTGAAACAAAAACAAGCGATCTTGTTACTGTAAATCCACATAATGAAAAATGTGCTACTGCGTTCTTGCCTAATTGACATCCAGTTAAGATGACAGATGGGCTGTGATTTATTTATAAGTATTTACCGCACTGAATCAAGAGGCGCGATTTGCGGCATAATTGCGCGGGCACTAATAAACTGATATGAACTGCTGAATAATGAGTCGGAAGGCCCCGGGCCCCTCTGCCGCACTATCACCATGGTGCATTTAGATAAGACCACACCGAGCCGATGACCCAAATCTAAACCCAGCACAAGAGCCCGTTCACTGGCATCCTGCCTCGCTCGGAGGACAGAAGTGGTTAAATGCAAGCTCTTATGTGTTTTAATCTCCCAATTGTGTTGAGTTAATTCACAGCCAGCCCTGGGGAAACTCTAGTGACTGCACAAAGACAATTGGCCGCTTTTCAAAATCTGTGTTGTGGCTTGCGTGTGTCTGAGAGATGCGACTCAGAGAGACAAAGTGTGTGCGTGTGAGAGACTGAAGAGCGTGAGAAAGAGAATGCTTATGTTAAAAATAAAGAGGCCACAATAGGGACAAAAAGGCAGAAAGTCTGTTACAGTGGCGCTTACGTGATCAGTCACCCCCCTAAAGCAATCGCCATCTCAGGCCAGTCAATCTTCAGCCGCTCTCTTACCATTTCATACTTCACTCACACGGTAATGACATGATTACATTCCAAGGTCCCCATCATGCCGTCCTTCTGTTAGTGTGGCTATTCCTGAAAGCGTACATTATGGAGAGAAACAGATAGGGGGAGAGAGTGAGACAGATAGTCTATGTCCCATGTCCTTGTCACTCTGCATTAATATGTCTCCCATGCAGCTGTGTGCTCTCTGGCCTCGAAGAGGCTTCAAGGTCTCCATGCTCACACGTTCCAGGTTTTAAACCCCTGCGATCGTTTAACACGAGTTACAGTGACAATGCGGCTGTTCTGACACACTATCATTAGCTTCGCCAGCCTCTGAAAACTCACGCACACGCCAGCACGCTCTGCTTAACCACATCCACAAAATCCTCAACCATTTGCATGTTTTCCTTTGATGGAGCCTCTCATGCATAATGGCACTCCAAGTTCAAAGTAGTGCGCGAGAAGCGAAAGAATGCAAGAAACGGCTTTATGCGGGAGTAAAGGAAAGTTCTACAATAATAATAATTGCAAATCATTCAGTGATGCCACAGCTCAATGCAGATGAGGCAGGACAGCCGGGGAATGAAGCCAGGATAGATGCTTTTCCTAAGTGGGTAAGGTGCTGTATGCACAGCAGCCAAAGCCAAGGCACAGTTTGGAGAGGTTGGGTTTCCGTCTGCTGTTGTAAGATAGAGAGCCCCCCCCAGCCTCCCCCCTTTGCCATTTCGAGGCACTTGTTGGAATGCTCAAAAGCTCACAGGCGTTTTCAGAAATGAGGCAGGAATGTTAAATAAAGAGCGTTCACTTTTTGTGCTGCGTAACTTAATCATGCTATTTGCCTTTACAGATTGGATTGATATCTGATCAGGAATGCACTTTTGAATGGAATTTTTTTTGAAAACTTTGATCTGTCTAACAGTTTTCATTATTTTGCAACAAATATAACTAATTATTTTATCAGTATTATTAATTCATTATTGTGAGTATATTTGGGGAGTCACATTACATGGCATATTGCAGCTTATTATTTTAATTTTATATTAAAGTATTTTACTTTTTTATGTTATTTCTATTATCTTACAAGCATTGCTATTTTTATTTTTTTATTAATAATAAATACATTTTTTAAAAATGAAATAATAATTTCATATTACATATTATTATTTCATTTAAAAAAAAAATAAATAAAAATAGATAAAATAAAAAAAGATAATAAATAATATAATAAAATATTTGAATATAAAATAATAAGCTGTAACATGTCATGTAGTGTGACTCCCCAAATACACCGACAAATATTAATTAAAAATAATGATAAAATAAATTAATATTGTTATAAAATAATAAAAACTCTACATTTTTTAATATTTTAAGAGATTTATTGTCCTTGACACACACTCCTGTCTTTAATATAATTTCCTGTTTTCTGTTTGTTGGTCACACCATATGACTCCACAATTCAGTATACAAAAATCTTGGCTGAGCAGACAACTGAGGTCCAGCTTTGTGCTTAAGGTTATTAGCTGAGAGTAATACATGGGGGAATTACCAGAGATACCATTAATCATACTAGCTGTTGTTTGAATATTTGGCTCATTACACAAAGCTTGCAAATGTCATCTGTTAAACATTAATGCATTTAAAGATGATACACGCCTAATATTGTATGACTTGAGGACAAAATAACAGCAAAAAATAAAATATTGGAAATGTTTAACTTATAAAACAGCCTGCAGCATTAGCTAATGTATAATCAACTGTGTGAATCCATATACGTTGGCGTTTAAAAATTCTTTTGAAGCAAAGATCGTTACACATTTTACCTCTTTTTAATTACTTTCTGTGGTAAAATGATATGGTAAACAGTCTGTGCTCAGTGCCTCACTTGACCCACAGAACATTTATTTTCCCTAGTGACACTCTCATAGCTACAGTGTTTAATGACAGCACAAATTATCACTGTTTTTCAATTAAACATGCTACACTGACGTCAATCAATACTCTCAGTTGTATTATGGAGTGATTACCATACCTTCAATGTGTCAACATGGGTGTTCTTCTATAGTAAATAGAATATGCAATTCTATTATGTCAATTGATATGATAGGTGTACCCAAAAAATAGCATGCAAACAAAACCAGATCACCTTCTGTATCTGCTGATATAGGCTACAGAAGTGTGTAAACAACGGACATTTTGCTGTCCCATGAGGCCATGAGCTGAGGAGCTGCAAGATTTGAAACCAGGTGGCTCATTTTAAGAGTAAGTGCTATAGGTAGCAAGAATTATGTTCCTGGTTACATTTTTAAACACACACACATTCCCCGCCACCCCCACTAGAGTACATTTGCAGTTGTTGTTAGTATGGCCTCATAGGTCAAAAAACAAAGCCAAAATCCAGATGTTGTATGTCCGGGAATGTATTTATATACTACACACCTGCATGCCTAAAGAAAGCACTTCATCAGCTGTCAAGAAGCAAGTCCTTTACTACATTCAGCACATTGGTAAAGTACAGAAGTATTTACAAAAAGCTCTAAGTGCCACAGGTTCATAATGATTCATAACTCCAGGTTAATTGTCATACCTTGACTGTTATATAATGTACCTTCAGCCTGTCATTAGCCCAAAATATGATGCATTGCTGCCAAAGTGTACATGGCTATAAATAATAATAATTATTTTATTATTAATAATAATATATTGGTATTAATGTAAAGGTTACACATGAAATATCAACTTAAGCTGAAATAAATTTATGTTACTTGGAAAAAATAGACAAAATAGATACAATGCTCCCATGGACAAAAATGTCTATTACATTTTTTATTATACAGTAAATATTGGACTTCGCCACCAATCAAAATATTCTGTGTAATAGGAAATCATAGAAATTTGTAAACTGAACGCCCTAGAGGTTCTTGATGTAACTACAGGGATTTTCTGATGTTCATTTAACCCGGCATTATCGCAAAATATACCCCAGACGCGAAAATGCATACACAAACAAACAAATTAATTATTGTATTGTCAGTATTTTTTATTTTATAAATATTTGACTTAAACCTCAGAACGGCCAATTAGAATCAAGTAGCTAGGCTATTTCATAGAGCCGTGCAATAAAAGTGTTTAAATGGAATGTAGCCACGCTATAAAACAAATAGCACAAAAACTGAGGCTATACTTTTATTATTCATAATATTTACTGAGCAATAAGAAACATTTTTGAAATTCTAGAGGGTGTTAAAAGCAAATATTTTAGTGCTTCAGCAGACCTTAAAAGGCTGGGAACCCCTGGTCTAAACGGATTAAGGGACAGTAGGGGGACGCATGCGACGCAGTTACTGGACATAGTCTGTGGTCCAGATTTTGATAAAGTAAGTGACATTGAGACAGCGGTGCCGCAGTCATCGTGTCGTCGCTGAGGCTGAAAGGCGAAGCGCTCGCGGGATGATTGGTGAGGTGTTCCACTGACCGCGCCCTCATTTCGCGCCCATAGCCGCCACCGGGAGACCGCGCATAGAGCGGCAGAGCTGCTGTGTGGCGTTGCATGCAGGTGGAGCGGTTTGACGCGCTCACACAGCCGTCGACTGTACGGCAGTGGAAGGGGAGGGCAAACGCCGCATTTCGCGTCTCTGGACTGTACAAAAGACAAACGAACAATTTCCAGTGAGAAGTGGAGATAAAGCGCGCTCACTTTCAGCCACAAACCCAGGTAAGAGCACTTCTGTGTGTCTCTGCAGATGCTTTTGTCATCAGAATGTGTGTTTTCGGAAATGCAGGTGATGCGCGGGGCTGGGGAAGTAAACGGATGGTGTTGACTCATAAGCGAAGATGTTGTCCGTTCTGTGTTATTGTTGAGCCCTCGGAAGTGTGGCTTTTTATATATACCTCATTGGTGATGGTTTTGAACACCTGCGTGCCAGCGTAACGTTACTAACGGGCGCTGTGTATTGATTTGCCCCCATTCGAGTCATGCCATGTGCGGCTCTTAGATGCGCGGGAGAGAAAGAGAGAGAGAAATGGACAAGCCGTGGGAATAAAACAGCCTTTTGTTTCAATAAGCGGTTGTTTTATCCTCCGAACGGGTAGTTGATAAAATGTTTGTTTTCGTTGAACAAATTTTCAGAAGGTATGTTCATCTGACCCTTTAGACAAGTTCACAAAGGACGGGTTACATGTAAACATATGGTCTGAATAAATTGTTTGGACGTCTTGGATTGACAGCCAGAGGCCTGTGACAGTGTTTCTGGTCATATCGAATGTTTTCAGAAGGTTTAGCTCTTTTATGCATCGTCATTTACGAGTTCAGGGAGTCCAGTTCATCACATAATATTTTTATGGTGCAAGTCACATTAAAATTGTTCCCAGGCAACTCAAATATATGATGTCATTATTTACTCCAGTGTTCTTACAAACCCTAATGATTTTCTTTATTTTAGGGAAAGTCATGTTTAGGGATTGCCTGGTCTCTTTAAACCCAGATGACAGTGAGTGGTGACTTAAGATATTAAGCTCAACAAATGGCATGAAAAGACCAAAAAGTATGAAAGTGATGAGAATAATGTCTCCTGCAATCATAAAAAAGAGCTTTACTGATGAAAATACTGCAATTTCAGTTGTTTTTCAGTGATAATCTACAACAGTGAACTGAAATTGAGTAGCAGATCAATCGAGGTTTTTTTTTTTTTGGGTGGGGGGTTGGATCAACAGATCAATTCAAAAGATCCCCCCCAAAAAATTGTATTTCATATATTTCATATATTTCTGATTTCTTAAATTTTGGTCTGTTCCTAGCACAAGCAATCACACGTATTGTACTGTATTGACTATTTTATAATACAATAGGTTTCCAGTAGTTAACATGCATGCATTAACAATAGACAATTGTTACAGTATTTTATTTATTGTTTTGTTGATATTAGTTAATATAAATACAACCATTCATTGTTATTTGATGTTAGAACAGGTCCATAGGTTCTTCTGTAGATATTTTTTTTTGCCTATGCTAATTCTCCAGGCTACAATACATTGGTTAACTGTAACGGATGCCAACACAAAACACTGTGTTTTAATCCTTTTTGTGTCGCCCTCTTGAACATCTGTTGTCTTTTTCTGCCGTTGCCATGTTGCAACCCTCTATTAGCTCTATCACCAACTGTTCTGTGGCAGGGCAGCCAGGGCTGAAGAACTGAGGATAACTCGATTGTGAGCTGGTGTCAGATAAATCTTTCTGGGCTCTGGTGTGTGAAAATCCTGTAGCGCTGGCTGTGGATGACAATACATCATGGATGTAATTAAATTCACTGTTTAATATTAGTATATGATTAACACCACTAATTGCATACGAGTCCCAACTGCTTAGGTGAATCACTCAAATTGAGTCTTGATAAATGTAGGCCATATTCAGACTTATGTTCCTAAAGTTTACGACCGAGACACACTATAGACAAACTCCGGTTGATCAAATCGACACAACCGTTATTGAAAGGCTCGAGCGATCAATATCACATAATAGTTGCTGTCTGTCAGCATAATAGGTTAGTTCGACAGTTATATGCAGCCATTTACGAGGCTATAAAAATGTGGACACAGAGATGCAGATGGTTTTGCTCTGTGCATGAAGACCATTAAATGATTCCTAGCCATGGGGATATGGGTCAGTAATGGAAAAACACTGCTTTGAACATGTTAGCTGCTCTGTGCCGTTTCCAGCTTTGTACCTATAAACCATGAAAGTTTCATGAGCATTTTTAAAACCGTGCTATAATAAGAAAAAAAAAATCAAATGCCTTCTGTTTTCAAGCACCATCGATTATTCATTCAGCTATGCAGCAGCAAGGATGTCAAAACAACATCACAGCCCATCACCAGGAGCTTGACCTAGCTTTCCTTCCAGGTAGCAGTGAGAAAAAGGGGATTTTACTAAGGGGATGCCCACTGCCAGGGTGCGCATCTGGGTTTTGCATGGCTCATCGTATTCATCCATTGCTGGAACTCGGTACGTCACCCCGTTACACTGATTCCAAATCAGTTTTGCAGTTGCTGTCATGCTTGCGGTTTGGATTCGGCGAAGCGAGGCAAGTCCCACTTCAGGAAAATGAGAGGAGAGCAGAGGGGGGACCAGCATTATCAATAGCCTCCCATGAGTGTTAGGCCTGGAACTAAATCTCATCTCACCAGCTGATAAGGAGTATCGCTGGCCGTCATTGGGCTCAGAGATACCGAGAAAGGAGGGGGAGGAAGGAAAGCTGGTGGCTTTCCTGATGGACAGGTGGTCTTCCTTCCTTTTTTTCCCTCCCCTGTCTGTACACACGAAGGTTGACTGGCTGGTTTGTGAGCGTGCTGTTTTTTTTTTTTTATTCTTCGTCCTTCTGTGCTGTCCTTTGGCGTCTGTGTATGAGGAACTGTTTGGAAGGGAATGTCACATTTAGCCGTGTTAGGATTGAATTTTGCCTGATGCAGCTCACACAGTGACCTAGTGTTGGGTAACTGACAAGTTGTCAGATTGTTTATGCACTGCTTAATTAATTACTTTTTAAAGCATTTTGCAATTAGCATGATGGTAGTTCATCATAACATTGCCTCATGATGTCTTTCATTGTTATGCTCATGCTGGGTGTGAATTAGGCTTACTAGCTGCATGATGATCTATACTTTTATTTAATTATTAATATGAGATGAGCAGAAAACAAAAGGGAAACATGCAGTAAGATACATTATGACTGCATTATTTTTAATTGAGATTACCATTACGGCTGCTGTGGTGAAGTGTCAATTACAGAATTCTGCCAGTTTATTCTATTTATTTATTTAATTTGCAGCAATTTCTTATTGCAACCAATCACAAATTGGTCTAGGTGTTACTGATTTCCTGATTATATTGAATTGTATACAGATTTGTTTGAGAATACAACATATGTGCGTGTGTGTGTATGCATATATTTATATACATACTGTATACTTATTGCATGTTTATTTTGTTATTATTAATTATAATATCTTTGGGAGTACTAGGGATGCAGGCTGGCCTATATGTCTGATAGTAGTCTTGTTGATTAAATAAAAAAAATAAAATAATAATAATAAATATTGTTTATTTAATTGTGAATGCATTAACTTTTATTTAACCTATATGTTTTTATAATGATTTAATGTTTAATTAATCAAGTTAATTAAATTAAAATTCAATATATATTTTTATATTAAAATATTATATTAATATATTTTTATTTAAATTATTTAATTTTAGTTATTATTGTTATTAATAAAAAATACAATAACTTTGAGTGTAGGAATGCTCAATATATTAGTACTATACCAGTTATTTGGCTTGTTATATATGGATGTATTCATTTATTTTTTGTCAGTATTGGCTGATAGGTTAATTTAATTTTTAAAAAAGTAACATGGTAATTAAAAGGCTGTTTTTATATTGATTTTAGTTTCTGTAGCTGTCTTCATAAAGACAATTTCAATTTAATAATGCTGTCTTCAGCAAAATATTTTGAGAAAATGTAATCTTTTGTTAAAATGAATATAATTTTTTTTATTGGTATAAATAATATTGTCATACCTAAATTCACTTTTTTATATATATTTTTATTAAGTGTTGTATTTATTAAGACAACATAATGTGTCATTTTAATAATAGCCATTTGTTGATTTATCTCCAGAATTGTAATGTCCGTGGATTTTCTTACCTTAAGCTCGACAAGGTTTTTTTAAAAATACATAATTATATAGCTCTATGACATCTCCTTAGCATATTGTCTACATCGAAAGTCCTTCTTTTAATCTTTATAGTGTAGCTGCAGGCAATCATTACCTTCTGATAACATGCGACACAGATCCATTCCATCGCAGTCACAGGAACACATACTAAAAAGAGCTACAGAAAGAATCAGGCCTTGTTTCCGTTTGCTTTCTGACTCACTCGCCAGACTCCTGCTATTTGGCTGTCTCGCTTTTCAGCACTTCTTGCATGGACAGATCCTTGATGTGCAATACATGTACAGTCTCTCTTTCAGTGTGGACGGCCGTCTATTGATGCTGTGGAGGGTGAAGGAATGATCCACCCTAAGGGAGGCCAGACATCCACAGCTTCAGAGCGTTTCACTGAGGTCTGGGAAGAAGGCTGCTTGCTTAGCGCTTCGGAGGAGCTGGCCCGCTGTCTGGGGGAGCTCATTTATTTGCCCTGTGTTCTGCAGTGTTGTTGATGAAGGAATGGCATCAAGGAAAGGCCCTTTTACCAAGCTGAGTCACATGACTGTGTCTATGTGAGCTCATAGCTAATTGGTTGTGTCTCTAAAGTCACTAGGGGGTCTAGAAATCAGCCCAGACTTTGTTCAGACACAGCACCCGGGATTTTTGTTTTAGGCTGAAGCAAATCAGTATACCAAGGAGAGTGCGGAGAACGGGTATAGGTGCCGGAATGGCATGGCAGCCACTAGACGCACACATATACACACACACGGTCACACAGTGTTCACACGTCAAGCTCGCTCTATCAAGGTCCAAGGTCACGCATGCACAGTTCGTCCACGCTCGCAAACACATGGTCTCTCTTAAGGCAACACACGGCCTGGAGTACCGGGCAGCTTTTAATCCAGGCTGACGTGTGACTCAGTCCCCATGCCAGCCAAAGCAAGAGAAAAAAAACACTAGGGATCACTTCTCCGGATGATGATAAGTTGGGAAAAAGGTCACCGCCGAGATCCTCGTGTCTGTTTCCACCTCCAGGGAAGTGATTTTTTATTTTTTTTATGTTGTACCCTCCTTTCCATTTCGCTCATTGGCATCGGATGAACTTTACTTGCTAACCCAAATAAATTGTTAATGGACCTCAGGTCATTGAGACGCATTCAAACACTGCGCACGTTTGCATTGGTGTGAAACCAGTGATTAAGGCCGCTTGGGCACTTATCATTAGAAGAGGTCCAGGTCAGGCAGCCTTTGAAGCCACAGATTACATTGTGTTGCTTGAACCGCGCTACTAAACTTAAGCAGCGCAGCCCACGACACGTACTATAAGGCTGCACTATGGACACAAGCATGGCTGGTTTTGGTATGAATCCCTGCTTTATTTTGAGGCGGTCCAGGGGGATAGACTTGGACGCCTTCCAGAGTGATGCAGAAAGCAGATAATTAAAGGAGCCCACTGCTTTTCCTGAATGTTTTGAGAGTAGGTAGAATGGGTAAGCAGCAACAGATAGGGTAGGTAATTACCTGGCATTACAGAGTAGGAGAAGGTGCCAGATGCCAGAGCGTGTAGGAGGAGGGGTGGGCAGATGCGAGCAGAGTAAATGCTTCGCTCCATGTGCGACCTAGCATTCCTGTTGTCTCATAAACGAAGTGCAAGGTCACGTGACCTGCACTCCAATTTATTTCCCCGCTCCACCGTAGTCGTGCTCTGTTTACGCTGCATTTGCATAGTTGCATAGCAGATGGCTTTAACCGGGTCAGGTTTCCGTAGTTTTCCATAGTTTTGCATATTCTGTGTATTTTTGATGTTAAGGCCTGGTTTGTGCCAGAACGTCCTCCATTATTCCAAAGTCACTGTACACACACAATCAAAACGTCTGCTCTCTTTGTGGAATCATGCCATGGCGACTGCAAAAACATCTTGCTTTTGAAAAACATATCCCCAGACATCAGTGTTTTAAAATAAATACTAATCCTAAAAACAGCATAAGCCTTTGTGCGTGGCTTTAAGGCATTTCTAGGACATTGAAACAATTACATTTATTTATTTATCTCAGGGGTTTATGTTTATGTAGGTGTTTGTGCAAAATAGCGTTTTACCTTTATTTTATATGAAAGCTTAGCAGGGACGGCAAAGTAAGTGTTATGTGGTGTCTTGTACGTTTTCAAAGACATCTGTCTGCATGTGTAAGGGTGTAGTGCCAGTGTTTTAGAGGGAGTGAATTTAAAGACAGACCTTTCTAAATAGGGTCTTAAAGTGCAAATTGTGTAGCAGCTACTGTAAAGTGCAGCATGCTAATTAAATCACTACTTCTGAATGATCAAGTATAATAGATGGATAGAAAATAGCATTAGCTTGCTGTAATAATAATGAAAGAACTAAATGAAAATTACCCTTCATGATAAAAAAACATTTGCGTGTGTTTGGCTGCAATTCCATCAGGGTGGAAGTGTTATCCAGAGCGAGCTTGTGCAAGCCTCCGGAGTGTGTAACTTTACACTGCGGCATTCACAGCCGCTGCTGATCCACCTCCTCATGCCCAGTGACCTCCCAGCAGCACACAGGGGACGTGGATTACAAAGCAACAGAGGGATGGAGGGGGAAAAAGAGAGATTGTGAAAAGAAAGGGAAGCAGGAATAGGAATGGGGTCACTAGTTTACTTGGTCGACTAGTTTATCCAGACGTTTGATATTTTTAGCAGCAGTACTTTTGAAATAGAGTCTTTAAAGCTATCCTATTTAGAGCAACATGCAGGTCATTGTGTCAAGTCTTGCACATTTTTTTGAAGTTGTGATGAAACTGAAATAGCGACAGAGCGTTCCTTCTGTATTGGGATGTACATTTACATGGATTATTGAAAAAGCGAGAGAACTTGGTGTGAACGCGAGCTTGCAGTTGATTGTAAGAAGGGTAAAGGGTTTAAGATGACTTGATGAAAGAGTGCCAATGTGAGTATTATCGGTACTAACACACTATAAGTCCTTCACACAATTCAACGTGTTTAAAATTGAACTGGAACTGGAAATTAGGTGCTGGGCGTCTGGCCAGAGGAGAACTGGACCCAACTAAGCCTGGTTCTCACAAGGTTTTTTTCCCCATTCTCTCATGGATGGGGTTTT
>JAUMHP010000031.1:4299341-4319546 GCA_032361065.1 Enteromius trimaculatus | reverse complement strand
TCTCTGCATTTGATAAATAAAGTTTAATCTTGTCATTATGCATTACCATCACTCTGTTCTCCTATTTGATAATGTTCAGTGCTTTGCTACAATCAGTATTGTTAAAAGCATCTGGGTTTGTATAAACTATATAAATAAAAGTGACTTGACTTCACTAGATATATTATTCACAGTAGAATAAGTAACATGCATTTATTCCCATTTCTTTGAGACTTTTAAGTATCCCAGCATTTTTAGGATGTGCTTGGAAACCCTGGCTTGTTTGAAATCAAGGATATGTCTTATGTTAATGCCCCATAAGAAATGTTCAACCTGTGTCTGGAGAAAAAAATCCCCAAAAGCCTAAATATACGGTGCTTCCTTAACATTGATTAGTCAACTAGTCATTCAGGTAACCCTCCAACCATTTGATTTTTTGCAAATATGTAGTTTTACAAATCCCTGGGCAGAGGAGGGAGGGGAGAGAAGTGAGTGAAAGTGAAAGAGGAGAAAGAGGAGAGCGATAAGGGGTTGGCCTGGCCTCGGTTATGGCAGAACAATAGAGGTTAGGTGATTAACAGCCGATTGCTCCTCACTGCACGCTCCTCTCTGAGAGGCAGGAGATTTACTTCAGGCTGATAGGTGTTGGACTGACGGCTGCTACGGGAGGGCTGTAAATCTTGTGATGTTAAACAGCTGTCTGCCCGCCCATCCGTCATGGCGCAGAGGCGGAGAGGAGCAGCGGCCCTCCGCTGTGCCAGCGATGACTGGCCCATCTCCAGGCCACACTTCGGCAAGTCGTCACATGGCTCACTCGTCCCCATGCCAGTCTGATGTCAGCACTGCAACACACTCATTTGTCCTCATTGCCGGTGAGCTAGCGTAGCCGAGCCCTGGGGAAGAGATCCACACAGATCCAGAGGTGGTTTCTAGATGCCTTCTGCCTTGTGTGAGCTGTACCGGGTGGCCTAAGCGCACTGCCATCACCTCCACCCCTCCTACTCGATCCTGATCATTTGCAGCCCAATCTAATCATGTAGCATTGGTTGTTGAATGTCGTGCTCTTCGATAAATGCCATCCTGCCGGCGCCAGTCTTGCATCCATCTTCTATGTTGTGTTAAATCTGATGATGATATATGCAAAATGGCTTCCCTTTGTTAGCGTGATTGCCAGTGATTTGTCAGCGTGCATGCTTCCAGTCCACAGCCATGTGACTTTCAGTGCTCCAATTAACAAAAGCCCTGATCGTATTAGTTCTGTGTCCACTGCTGAAATGGCACGATTCATTCAGCCATATGACAAAAAGTGACCTAATTAAACTGAAGGAGACACTACGAGACATATTCTGTTTATTATCTGTGCAGCCAGATATTTTATTCTCTAGAGGAGTGTAAAAATTCATTCCCAATGCAGCAGAAGTTCCCTATTATTAATTAGTAACCTAAAGCATGCAAGTTGTGATTTAGCATTTTAGCTAAACAAATTAAAATCTCAGCAGGAGAGCCCAAAACACACTGGGCCTCAGGCTTAACTGCAGTTCACAGTGACTGAAACAAGACAAAAAGGACAAATTTGTTGTTCCTCAACAGTTCGGTTGCACATCTTGCATCGCGTGAACGTGTGACGTAGCGGCCCCTTGGTAATCAGTCATGGATGCGTGGTAGTGCTCCTGCTTGACAGCTGCAGTGCTCCGCCGCAGGCTCGTTCTGCAACATGCACAGCTCCACACACTGTATGCCACCTCGCTCCTTTGTCCCTCACTGCTGCATAGAGGTCGCGAGTTTACATAAGTAGCTAATGAGTAATCCCCGCACTGTTGCTGCAAACTTTAGAGTGATTTTAGTACTGATTATTGCTTGTTTTGACATAAGTTATGGGATTGTGTTTTCGGAGGCTACTAGCGGCTGTCAGGGCTAACTCATATGAGTGATGAGACTGTTCTTATAGATCCGATTAACTTCACCTGAATGCATCCCAGCCATCTCAAAATTCCCACAAGTCGGAACAAAACTAAAGAGAAAGGCAGAGATCAAGAAGGGTCAAAGCCGTTTTGTGTTCCTGCGGTGCGGTTTTGAATAGCAGCGGGCTCAGTAGTGTGCCCTGTGGCACCTTACTGTAATAGCTGCTCGCATTCTGCTTTTTTCCCTGCAGTAGCTGTTGGTTTTGAAGCCGATGGAGTATGTGACGTTCTACTGAAGCTCAGAGACAGTCAGTCAAAGCCTACAAGGCCATTTATGCCACGTTGGAAAAAAAATCTCTCTGCAGAGTGATACTCTTTCTGCAAGGGTTGGGCTTTTTTCTGATAGTTTGATGCTCGTTGCAGGCAGATATGCGGTGAAGTTAGTTTATCAGCCTGGGCAGATTGACACAAGGCATTTAACTTTTCCTAATAGAGAGTGATGGATGAATGAGGGATATATATTTTTTTATAAACTTATAAAAAGCATTTTGTTGTTTCAAATATACAGGAAAGTATGCATGCTGGTGACAAGATGATGGATACTGGGTCATCTTGGTCCACTCTAAATTGGTATTATTTATGATGGCTCGTCTCTTCCTGAAAGCTGGAATGAAGGAATATGATTGTTTTGAATCACCATATGCATTTATCCATTTTGTTTCACCATTTCGGCACTCAAATTGCTGCTCATCTCCCCAAATACTCATATGAATACATTCAAGAATACTTCCAGGAGAGTCATTCTTGATAACACACATGGTTACACACATTCACGCATACAAAGTTTTCACTCTGAAATACCCACATCTGTAACCTACACACACACACTCTGTCGCTCACTTTCTCTACTATTTCCACACCTCTCTTGTTTCCTCGCTTACACACGCACACACATTTTGATTTTAGTGCAGTGAAAATGCAGAGTTGAACTTGCAGAGGTAAAGCTTTTTTCTGGCGTTCCTCCCTGACACATTCAGAACTAAAATGAAAATTCAAATATGTAATAATATATGTTTAATCATCATAATTATAATCTGTGAACGGCTAGATATTTATATATGTGAATGGCAACGCTAATGGTTGGCTTTCTCTGAGTATTTTATAGACCTTCTTTGTGTGGTCCTCAGGGGATATAACTTTATGTAACCAACTAATTCCCAAGTAAATTGCAAAAAAGAAAATTAAAAAAGTAAAAGTTAGTTTTGAAGTTTAACAGTACCAGCTATTTGTTTGCAAGTAACGCTGATATTTAGTTTGATATAATTTCAAATACAAGTTGGTGGCGCTTTGTTTTAGGGTCTCTTAACTAGTTGCTTATTAGCATGCATATTAGTATTAGCCAGTTATTAGTAGTAATTAAGCACATATTAATGCCTTATTCTACACACCCTTATTCTACATCCCTAATCCTTATATACCTAAATTTAACAGTTACCTTGTAACAATTAATAAGCAGCAAATTAGGAATTTATTGAGGGAAAAGTCATGCCATATGTCAACCAGTCTAAAGTGTTATCTAAACGTTTAATATAAGAGTAATGATAAACTGTAAGCAGTTACAGGAGATAGGAAAGAGATAAAAATAGGAGAACTGGAATCAGGAAAGGGCCACAAACTGGGATGCTCTAAGCACTATTGAGCTATATGCTGGACTTGGCCAGTCGTAGCGAAGGCAATGGGCGGGACTAGTTTTACAGGGGGTCATTAGAACATTTTTTGTTTCACAAATGTACTTGGTGATTTTAATCCCGTCTGAATCTGCCATATCTGTATTTTTCTCTCACAACCTCTGTGACAATTCCAGAGCAAATTACTTCAAGTGATATCCTGTCCGAATAAGGCGTATGCCTTGGTTTGATGTATTGTTTTTAGTGATATCTACATGAAATATTTATCTGAATCCGTATGAGTTCATAATTTTAAATTTTTTTTTTTTAAAACCTTTGTATTTCTTATGTATACTTTTATTCATTAGTTTTTATTTATTTATGATTTTTTTAAACATGAAAAAGCAAGTTGGAAAAGAGAAAACCTTTTTATTCCTCAGTTTAATCCGTTTAAGTGTTTCAATCCCAGATTGCAGCGATTAGCTATGAATGAACCATTTACACTGCTTAAATAACAGTTAAGACATTTTTTCCCCAAAATACAGGTAATGTAAGCATTAAATAGTGGAGTTGTTAAGCAAACACTCTCTGTGGGCAATATATCAAAGGTCAAAATGTGTCAAAACCAATTTGTTGATAGACGAAAGGTATAAGTAATTAGATGCAAAACCTATTTTCAGTCCACTGAAAGTTGAATGTGTTGCTGTAGGTGATAATATGTTCATGCTTAAAGGTGATGTTTTTTTATTTTTAAGATGCTTTTTCCTTCCGCTGCTTAATATTCGGAGTGAACTACGTATAAGTAGACCATTCACACTCTGTAGTCTTTGCTCTTATGTTTGAGTTTAAGAACCTGCAGTCACTTCATCTAAAGAATAAACCTCATGATGATCCATTACACTTATACGGTTCACTGATTTTTAGACTTCACACTGTCCAGCTGGCCATAAAATGATTTGGTACAGTATAGCTAATGAACGATTGCACTGTCTTTACATTGTATACCACCAAGCCGCTCTGCCAGACATTGACAACAGCAAATTGATTGTGTTCTCCCAGACATATTTACTAGTTAACCAGCCGGATATAATCGAACACGCTCTGCAATGTTTTCCCCCTACAATCCCCATTTGGCCCATGATGGAGCTATTGTGAGAGGAATGGAGAGTGAAGAGGAATTCTGATTAGATTAGAGGAGGGAGGAGACGGAGAGGACGGCCCGGAGAGGGAGAAAAATTAGGGGATTGAAGGCGTGGAGTCTGCAGAGGGAATACGTGTGCAGCAGAGCTGAAAAAGGACAGCCAGGAGCACATACCTAATTAAACTAATTCAGCAGGCCTGGAGCTCCGCCGCCAGGCACCTGCACACACTTCTTCATCCCCTCTTTTCCCTATCACTCGATTTTCCTTTTATTCCACTGACTGACAGGCTGATTCATGATTCCTCCTCTCCCTTGCAGCGAGCTCCAGCAGACTCTTCAACCGAGTTCGAGAGTCTCTTGGCTGTGCTCTGGAAAAAAAAAACAGCAGGAGAAACCTTCAGCTCACTGGGGTCTTGTGACTAACTAACTGCTTCTCATCTCCTTCCTCCCTTCTCTTCCTTTTCTCTTTGTCTCTTTTAGGTCTCTTCTCATCTCTTTCCACATTTCTTAGTCTCTTCTTATCTCTTTTTTTTTCTCTTCTTTACATTACATGTACTTACTATTATAATAACAATATATTATGCATAATTACATGCAAGTTACCCTAAGCCAAACCATAACCATGTAGTAAGTACATTGATATGTTTTAAAAAGCATCATAGCTATTGAACTATATCTTGTTATGATGCTTAATCTTCATAAATCTTTTTTTGTGTGTTTTATTTATTGTTGTTTTACTTATTTTAGTAGATCAAATTAAAGTAAATTAAAATAATGCTGATCATAAAAATTGTATTTAATTTATACACAACAGAAGTGTTTTTTAGTTATCTATGCTAAACCCTAGACTTATTTCTCTTCTATGTTTTTCTATTTTTCCTTTTTTTAACCTGCAGGAAATCATAAATACGTTCTCATTAATTTCTCAGTTGTTTTCATACTTATGTATGAAGCAGGAAGCAATTGGAGACATTTTTCTCGATTAGTCAGAAGTCAGAGATTTTAATTGGAGCTCAAACGTTATTCATCAGTTTCCTCCTAGGAAAATTAATATGAGATATGCCATCCTCATTCATTTCATAGCTCTTCTTTTTGTGTCCAGTTTGCCATTTGCTAATAGTTTTTTTTTAGGAGTACATCTACTTTAAAAACTGAGAGCTCCATCCTCTGCTCTTCTCTCCTCTCCTCTCTCTCTAATTTATTTGTTGTGTAGTTTCCTGTCGACTGGTGAAACAGCAGTGTCTCAGTCAGAGTCTGCGCTATTCTATTAATTTATGACACCATCAAGTCATCAGGGAGCTCGTCCTTACTGCAGAAACCCCCAAATTCCTCGCAGGGTATGCGGTAGATGTGAGAGACCGAGCGCTTGATGAGCGAGCCTTCGTCTGGAATGGCGCCTCATGCGTGAGTCACATCTGCTTCACCCCTTTGTCATGGAAATGGGATTGTTTACTCATCCCCTTCTTAAACACTGGGTTTACTTTGCATTATTACATGCTGTTGTCACCTCTCCAGCAATCATTTTCTCTCTCTGCCTGTGGATTTTATCTGAGCTGATGTGATGACAGATTTTTTGGTAATTGAGAGCTCTGATTAATCCTCAGGGGTTATGAGTTATAAGCAAGCAAGATTATAAGAATAGTTCACCCAAAAATGAAAACTCAGTCATTATTTACTTACCCTTTATGCCTTTCTAAACCAGAAATACCTCAAAATATGTCATTGTTTTCTTCTGTGAAACATTATAGAAGTTTTACAAATCTTAGCACTGCTCTTTTAAAATAATAAAAAATACAAAGATATAGTTTAGATATAGTAATAATATAGTTTATGTTAAGGTTGCAAAAAGAAAGACACTGAAAACATGCTATAAAATGTTTGTTTGCTAAAAGCATCGTAATAACGTGCAACATGAAAGATAAAGTACGCATTTCTTTTGAAATATACTGTAGAATCATCACTTGGATTAATAAAAATAAATGCTTTCAGTTATAGAACAGAGACATCTGGGCGTATAGTGCTTTAAATAATTCTGGTTGAAGCTCAAAAAAATACATAGCAACCTTATCTCTGATTTCTCTTGGTCAAAGAGATAACTCTTAAAGGATTAAAGTTCATATAAAACTTTAAATTCATTATATTTTTTTCTGAATGCATGTTCTAGATCTTACTGTTGATGATTCATCCATGCATGTTTCTTTTTATCTTTTCTCATGGCATAAATGTACCTGGGTGCACTTTTCACATAGAAACAAAATACGTACCAACAAGTACATATCACTGCAGTTTCCAAAAGAAATGAACACTACACAGTAAACAGTAATATTTTATTTCTTTTCACACAGATTTACAGAATAAATAAAGCGTACTTTACACACAATGACTTCAAACTTGACACTTAATATGCTGGGATTTTTAGAAAATTGATGCTTTTGAACATCAGCATCACACATATCCAGCTTCATATCTATGGTTTTTCATAGACCGTAGGATTGTTCGGTAGCTCACAGAGCTAATGTTTTTAAGCATTATATTGATATTTTTCAAACTTCTTTTATCATTTATAGAAGAAAATTAAATCTTAATTATTTTTAGCATTTTATTATCCTGCTGTACAAAACCACAAACAACAACATTTTTACAAATACTTAATACAAATACAAACACAGTCGAATTATTTATTTAAAAAAATATTTTATTTAACATTTGTTAAACATTCTAGCAGACATACCAACAAAGCACAATTAAACCAAAATTAAGTCAGTAAAACTATTTTTTTGGTCATTTTGGAGACTTTCATGACTCAGGCGTCTGATTCACTAAACACACAAAAAAGAAAACTCTTTAAGCAGCAAATCAAGTACATTACAGTATTACGCCAAGGATGCTGAAAATTTGGCTTTGATCACAGCAATCTATGACATTTTCACACGCAAAACGGTTATTTAAAATTGTAACAAAAATTTCACAATATTACTGTTTTTTATTTATTTATTTATTTATTTTTTACAGTACAAATAACTGCAGTCTGGGTGAGAAAATACTTCTTTTGAAACAATAGTAAATATTACAGATCTAAATTTGAACCCTGTGAATGTTAATGATCTGTTGTGATTATAATTATCATTATTTAATTTTTTTTCATTATTATAATTTTTTTTTTTTTCGCTGAACAACTGTAAAATTACAATAACATTCATGAATGTTGCTGAATTTTTTATTTTATTTTGGCCGAAACCCACAGGAAGACCTCATTGTTTCTTTTTATAGGTAACAGTGTATTTATAAATGGTTCTCATTGCAAATTTGGGTATGTTCGTCATTCTTTTAACATTTTCACATTCATCACTTTTAAAAATTGATAAACATGTTACTGAGCAACTGACGAGCCGTTTCAGGACAGATTTTCCTCACGCTTTGGACTTTGAACCCTGGTTAACGAGCTTGCGCAGCACTGTCGGAAATCAGAATATTGCAATGTATTGGAAAAAATAACATTCTGCAATTTATTTGCTGAGTGTTTAAGGCCGTTTTGCGATTTCAATTAATATACAGTAACACGCAACAACCACCCTTCGTCTTCTCATGCACTGCTAAACAGGTTCTCTGCTTCTGTCAGTGATTGTAATGATTTTTGGCTCTTTCTCTGACAGTTTTAAATGCTTTCACACTGGACATTGCCAACATGTTTGCTGCATAATAAAGAGTACATGCTTCTCACTCTATGGTTGCTATTTGATCATGTTACGTCATTGTTCGGTACAATTTATTCAGTCTATTCACTTAATTTCAGATACAGAACATTCTGTGATTTTTCTACTGAATAACTAAGATTGTTCTGATTTATTGTGCATTGCTTTTTTTTTTTTTGCTGCATGACGATTCTTCAAAATATCTTTTTGGTAACACTTTATTTTAAGGTTTCCACTATATAGGGTAATTACCTAGTAAGCCATTGCACTTGCATAAAAACAAAATGTACTTACCATGTAACTAAGTTATAGAACAGTTTTCACTTACAGTTTGTAATTATGTAGATGTAACAGGCTGCTACTGTTACACATTTGTTACAGTAGCTGTCTTTTACATATGTGTAACATTAGCTGCTGGTTACATTTACACAATTACAGTTTGTAATTACAGGCTGTTACATAACTTAGTTATATAAGTAAATTATCTTTCTTGGCGTACAGTGGATACTACTAAGTACCTGATTAGGCAATAACTCTGTATTATGACACCTTAAAATATATTGTTAACATCTTTCTTTCTTTCTTTACTTCCTTATGTTGCTTGAGAGGCTTTTATTAGAACGTTTGATATATTTTAAGATGCTCTCATAGCAGAACCCGTGCCAAAGCTCTCATGGTTCGTTCCTTCTGCTCTTTTCTCTTGAAATTATTTTTGTTGCCATCGTGTCAGGTCAAGTTAACCAGCACTGATAATTGTGCCGAAGTTTCGCCCCAGTGTATTTTCACTGCGGATGACTGTCATTGTTTTGTGCAAAGAGACTCCCTGGGCAATTCACAGCACAAACCAATACTTGACATGTACGGAGCAGATTAAAACTCTGGGTGAAAGGAAGTCCCCTTTTCGTAATACGTCAAGTCAGAACGCGATTGGTCTGTCTTGGCGGAGACGTTCTCAAGGTTGAGTTCACAGAGAGCGAAGGAGGAAGAAGCTCCGTCTAGCACAACACCCACACATCTCTTTTTCTCTCGCAGTTGACATTCTCTCTCCGCCGTTCCTTTCTAACGTCTGAATTGAAATGTTCTTTTTAAAATAAAAAGTTGAACAGGTGTATGTTGACAGGTCCTGTGCATACGGGCGAGCGCGTGCGTGTACGACACTTTGCATGTACACAAAGAGGACCTTAGGGGAGTTGTATCCATGGCGACAGCTGGCCACACACACTACTGCGTGGTTGCTGGACAAAGGCGAGGCGGCTCTATCACAACCTGACGCTCTTTAATACCCTGTCAAGCTGTCATGTTTTCCTTTGTTATGCTTTAAGAGAAAAAGAAAGGGTTCCTACTTTCATTAATTCCTACATTAGCCCGCTCCCCGTTAAGCACCGTAAACGTGATCTGAGTGCAATATTTGCCGTTTATTGGTGTGGTGTACCTTGAACAGAGTCGAGGGCGATTACAAATGAGTCCATCATCTGAGACAGAAAGCGCGGGTGGGGTGGATATTTAATGCCTCCGTGTATGATGGAGCATCTAGAGGGGGTTTTCGGCCACACCGAACCGCGAGCGGATGATAAAGGAGTATAATGGTCAGAAACAAACCAAAGTCAAAGCTACATGCAGTCCGGTGGTGTCCTGGGGATGTTGTCTTTTGATACTTCCTTGTTCCCTCCAGGTTTTTTTCGAGTTGAAGGGGGTCGTAAATTTCCTTCTGAGCCTGGGGACAAGGTATATCCTAAAGATAGAGATTTCTAACATAACTGCATTTATCACTCGACCGACTGATGTAGGCATCTGCCAACTTGCATGGACAATTTAGCAAATGCGCTCGGCTTATCTGAGTGCGTGACACGATGGAGTGCCTTGTATCCGTATCTGTGCTTGACTTAAAGGAGTGGCATCTCCCAGCGAGTCTTTGTTTTACTGTGATTCTGGCTGACTTTGTTGTTATCTGTTATGTTGGCTTGCCTGTAGTCGCTTTCTTGAACATGCATATGTGTGTCCTGTACCCCCTGAAGATATGCCAACACAAATGAAATTGACTGCTCGTTCTATTTTTGTCGCGCTGCAATTATGCTGTGCAGCTGGCTAGGCAGTAACGTATAGACCAAGAGATATTATGTATTGTACTTTTCATAATGCTGTTTTGCTGTAACTTTTTCCTATTTGCATGACAAAGAAAACTTTTAGTAGATAGCAAATGTAGACTGAAGGACATGTTGGTTATAAATTGATGGATAAACGGATGTAAGAAAAAACCCCAATTGCAAGTCAATATGGAAATGTCACCAAATATGCCATTATTGGATAGATTTTCGTACACTGTAAAAAAAAACAACCCATAGAATCTACTCAATAAAATTGAGGTAACTATTTGCACTCAGTTATTATGAGTAGATTATATCCTGTATATTTGGGTAAAGAATACATTTAACAGCTATGACAAACAAAAAAAAAGATAAAGTCTACCTAATATTTTTCATACATTACAAAATTAATTACCTATTGAAACTGTAATATTAACTCTATTTTAGTAGGCAACAGTTAATTTACTGAATTACTATTCATAATAATTACACATCAACATTATTTGAGGAAAGTTAAATTTACCTAAAAATGGTCAGACACAGAATATTGAATTCAGTTACTTTTTATTGAACAAATAACAAACATTTCATCTTTAATTTAAACATTTAAAATGAGTTAACGTATGTGCAAAAGATCTCTCTCTTACAATCAATTTCAAATGAAATGCAATTTCATACACTAATTTTACATAAAACCCTCTTAAAAGTTTCCCTATAAAAAAATAAACCAATGCATGTTAGAATGCACCAAAAAAAAAAAAACAACATTCTTAAATTGTGATCTGATGTTGGGTCCTCCTCAGCTGTGAGATCATGCATCACCAACACCTTCATTATTTGGTTTGTGTGCCCCTCAAGTATATATAATATATTTATATATTATTATAGTTATAATAAATAAAGTGTGTTCACTCAAAACTGACGTTTAAAATTCATAAAAAGATGAAAGATGTATGTGAAAACAGATCAATGTGAATTTAGTGGTTTGATCCAGTCTATAGGATAACCTTGATATACTTGGTATGATATAATTATAGGCCTCTCCTTGTTAATTAGATAAAAGTGTTTGCAGCATCCAATTTTGGTAAATGGAAGCTCAAACATGTTTCATGTTTGAGCTTGTGAAAGTAGCAGTGTGGTTTGTTCCCATGGAATTTATTTATCCTTATTAAATGTAAATATTTTTAATAAAAGCTTCAATTAAATCTGTAAGGCTAACATATGAAGCAACTGTGTATTTTCAGAAGACTTGGATTAAAACTGCTCAAAAGTATTTTTTTCATGTCTTGATGAACTTCTTGGATGAAAATACTTTTTATTGGATGGACACAAAACTTCTTTCATTTAAAAATGTATACGCATTTGTGCATTGAAGACAAAGCAAAACCTTATGGGTTTAGAGTAACATGACTGAGTAAATGAGGACTTTTATGAAGTAAATGTTTTACTTCATAAACTTTTACTTTTACTTTTATGGGTGAGTTATGCCTAAAATGTACATATGTTTTAAATGGTTGGTAGCTACTGGATTGGGTGATCAGCTGAATCACAGTCACTGATAATGGAAATGAAACAATGGCATCAAGGCAACATTTTCTGTAACATTATTCCTTGAAATCAATCATTTAATAACATGCCTAACAGTCTTAAAAGAGCTCTTCATGGTCTTCCTGAAGTTACCCCATGAGGCAACAGACAACGAAACCCTCAATAATCTGGAACTGAAGTTTAGAATGTTGCAATGTATCTACAATCGCAATATCACCGAAACGCATAACTCAAAGTGAGTTGGCAGAAGATATATTAAACTCAAAACAAATGCCCCTATTATGCCATTTTAAAGGTTGCTAATATTGCTTTATGAGTCTCTTTAAACAGGTTTACATGTATGCAAGGTCAAAAATCATTTTAGTTTTCTCCAAAAATAATTTAATTTTACTCCATTTCTAAATGATTCGTAAACAACTTGTGAGAAGGAGTCAAAGACTTGGTCTGTCTAAACCCCACCTCTCCGTGAGCCCTCACTGCTGTGATTGGTCAGATGGCGCAGTCCTTTATTATTGGTCTACCGCGACAGCTTGTGTCGGAAAATGAAACGCCCATTGCCATAACTGAATGACAGCGCAGGATACAGCGTCTTCTTGACATGTAATCAACGTGGAAATTGTGCTGTTTGTGGACAGGCAAGTTGTTCACGACGTAGAACATGGGCGGAATGTATGCAAATATGTTACTTCGTGACGTGTGGCCGTAACTGAAAAATATTTTAAGTGCTACAGCTACATGACACACTGCATGAAAGATCATATTTGAAAAGGAATAATAGGGGCACTTAGATCACATAAAAAATATGAAAGTGAGAATGGCTAGATTTCAGAAAGGGGCAACTTATTTTTATTAAATTAAAAGATGACTACTTGTGGATCTTTATCTTTGTAGGGTGGTAGTGTACACACACTCCCAACACATAGTTCAGTCCAAACAGCTTGTAAAAGTGCATGTGGCACCGGGTGACCCCTTTAAAAGCATTTACAATAAAAAAAATATTCCATGGCTTAAAGTTTACAGAAAGCCTATACGGAGTCTGTATGTTAAGCAGTTGGAACTGAAGATTCTGGACAAGAAAATTACTAGATTTGCATTTACAGAAGGAAACATCAGTGCTGGAAAGGCAGACAAAGAATAGCGTTTAAGTTATGTACGTTCAGGAATCAGAGCTCCTGTCACGACACTCTACAGGCGTCTTGTTTTCAGATGGCTGCGGGGTTTTTTTTAGAATTAACACCGGGTCTGTTCCAAAACCTGCTGCCTTCCAAGGGATCATCCTAACAGAGACATGATCTTCTGTTTAAATCATTTTTAAATGATTGTATTTTTGAGCTGATTTTCTTACTTCTTTTTGAACCGTGACTTTCAGAGTTGGAGCAGTATCAATTAAAAACGTATAACAAAAGCTGTAAATTCAGACAGTATGTTTTGCACGTTGATGTAGAATAATGATAAAACGCTACTCATGTAGTTGGTTTATGTGAAGACAGACATGTGCAACCAATCTGCCTTTCCCATCATTCTCTGTGGCAGCAATGAGAACGATAAAATACATAGATAAAACATCAATTACGCACCTAATGCGCATCCTTTGCTCTTCATTATGTTGCATTAGCACTAAAAAGCTTCAAGTCTTTGTTGGGAAGTACAAGAGAGAGGGAGCAGTATGAAATTTTCTAGCAAATTCGTTTTATTCAGACCAAAAGCACTTGAATGCACATCATGTCATAATTACAATTTTCAGGCTCATAAATAGGTACTTCCCAGGAGGACATATCATGATTTGGATCGCTCTACGCAGACTCTGTGCAGTGCACGCACACTCATTCCGGTGGAGTTTGACATTAGCATGTTGCTAAGCTAACAATTATAACAATTAACCTGTCAGTTGCACAGTGGGCCACCTGAAAGTCATTCTTGGAACACTTAGCACCAAAAAAAATGGTTATATATGGTTTAGTATATGCAGGAAAAATTTCAGTCATGATTAGTACGCAAATTTTTACAACAATGTCTTCATGGCAGGTTATGTTATAAATGCTGCTTTAACGCAAGTTAGTGGGAGATTAAGTATGAAATTTACAGCATCTAAAAAAAGATTGGACACTTAAGGCGAAAATTATCTACCAAACAACATTACACTAAGCGATACAGGCCGAATTCATTGCGGAAGTTTAATTGTTAAGGCTTTTAAAACAAATCTCTAACTGAAATATTTGAGGAACATCAGTGCGTTGCTGCCTTGAATGTGCTGGAATGAAAAGTGTGAAACATGTGAAGCACTATAATTATTTTAGAAAGCATTTAGGTGTTGACAGGCGACTATTTGACGTGTTAGCATATTGCGTAAACTGGTGTTATGTGGACATATTGAACTGAATCATCCTTAATTCATTTTTGTTCACTGTATGTCTCGGAGTCAAATACAGCCCCCATTACAGCGGTATTTTTTTATTCGTACTGCTCAAAGTGGTAACTTGGTCATTTGCTGTAATGACATTTTTGCCCTCCACTGCAATTTGCCTTTAAAAAATGTGTTGTTCTTTGTGTTCCTAAAGATCGATATTTGGGTGAAACAATTCCTTGAGTTAGTCGAGTCACTCAATTACAAAATAGTATTGATTTAAAGCTTTCATCCTTGAATACAGTTACATTGCAAAACAACAGATTATTTATTGCAGAGTCAGGGTCTCAGAAATAAATATCAAAGGTTTAGGAATATTTTACATGAAAATGTATTGAAATAGTGACTGTGTGAGCTAGCACTGCGCAGTAGAGAGAAGCCATTGTTGCTGTTTGCAGCTAAGTGATACAGTGCAGACACAAGTCTTTGTCAGATTAATGTTTGCCAGATGTAATCACCTTATATCATTTTATTGAGCGACTGACATCGTCTAGTCACTCAGCCATAAGTGTCTGGATAGTTTGATCCTAAAAAGAGAAATACATTTCAAGACTCTTTTATTGGTAATTACATTCAAAACTGTTTAGTTGAATCATTGTATTTATTGTGTTTAGTGTTCTGCCATAAATTAGCTTTTGACAATTATATGGCAATAAACTTGCAACCAAACAAACTAAAAGCTATAGTTAACCCAAAGATGAAAATTTGGGCATTAATTACTCATACTCATGTTGTTCCAAACCTGAACACAAATTATTATGTTTTCGATGAAATCAAGAGCTTTTTGACCCTCCATAGACAGCAACACAACTGAAATGTTGTTTTTATTTATTTTTTTTTCGTAGCTGTTTAACTTTACAGTTGAAACTGATGTCACATGGTCCTTTTAACATGCTTCTATTGAGTGTATGGGTTGGAACGCAAAATATCTCAGCTGAACGAAGGTCTTACAGGTTTGGAACAACACGAGGGCGAGTAATTAATGATAGGATTTTCATATTTGGTTGAACTATTCCTTTAAATCATTTACTCAGCCTCATGTTATTCCAAACCTTTTTTGAAGAATGTTCGTAACCAAACCATTTTGGCGACTGTTGACTCAAACAAAAAACTGGGTCATTTCTCAAAATATCTTCTGTTCCAAAGAATAAAATAAATGATACAGAGTTTTATACTATCGTTTGAATAAGCACCAGAGATTTTATCTCGTTTGATTTTTAAATAAAAATGTTGATGTATTTATTTATTTTTTCTCTGCAATCCTCAATAGACATTAATGGAAATGTTGAGATTAAAATAATGCTTCACCATAAAGATTCAAGCTCAGCTGTTTAAATACTGATTGCTTTCTATCTTTGTGGTTTCTCCTACCCCAGCCACGATTTATATCTATATCTTGGGTTTAATATTTTTTTTCTCCCCCTTGACTGTAGTAGAACTGAATAATGCACAAGGCTAATTTTTGTTGTAAAATGAGACCTTTTTACACACATCGGTGTAATTTAGTTTGTTTCTCAAGGACAATCGATATAGGAAGCCGACTGATAAAGCTTGCTTAAGCTCTCGCTGTCACTTGACCCTTGAGCTCTGCTCACATAATATCGCTAATACACAGAGGATCGATCCAAAACGGCGAATTAGGCATGACCCTGCCTGAGTAACACAGTCATTTGATCCTTTCAATTAGTTCTCTCTGACTGACCCCCATGCACCGAAATCAGATGCTTCTCTTTTAACTAACGTAATTTAACTCTGCAGTTAAATGTGATGGAACTATTTGTAGCGTTTGTGGAAATGGAGCCATTATCCACTAGAGACCTCTGATGTGTGGCTGGTATTAACATGCTGTTTGTGTACTTAAGTGTGTTTGTATGTGTCGGAACCCCATATGAGGAAACACATGGAGTGTGTGAAAATGTGTGGCGTGCCATGCTACCCTCAGCAGGCGGCTCGGATCTCGGTGGGGTGGTGGAAAGGCCGATCGTATCCTCGTCGGATGCCTGTAGTTCTTGACACAATATGGCCACCAACGTGGCTCTGCAGGCCAGTACCCACCACCCGCAGTGCTGTTGATTACTCATCACCTTCCTGTCAACCGCTCGCCAGTCATAAAGCAAAGACAGGGAGGTGGGCGGTTTAGGGCGCTAATATGAATGCCAGTCATGTTTGTTAAGAAATAATACAGGCTTTTTAGGGGAAATGTCTTTTAGAGGCACTTAGACACCTTAGACGAAGCAGATAAGCTCCTTGCTGCCTCATCCCCTTCCCCCCACATTTTCATTATTCTAGTCTTCACAATATTCCGCAGCTTTGCTGGGCTTGAAAGCTCAACCTGCGTGGATTTGCGAACGGTCCCTGGAGCTTCCTGCAGCCTGTGATGTCACGTAGCGAGGGAGGTGAAAAGGTTGAACGAGATGAAAGGCAAGAGGAGCTGGATTAACCTCCGAATGTTGGGATCGGGGTCTCAGAGTTGGAAAGTTCATGACCCATGTTAGTATTGTCTAAAGCCACTTAGAAATGCAGCTTCACGTATATCGACATGTTGCAGCATGTCAGTTGTTTTAATGTGAACCTTTTAGTCTATGCCTCTGTGTTCCTGCTCTGTCACCTTGCACCATTCCGAAGCATTAGTTTCCAATAGGGGTGCATTTTTGTACAACATTGGTAGTAGTTGATTTAGGATATTATTAATCGTACATGTGCTTTCCCCCTATTTTTACCTTTAGATTTGCCTCAATCTATTACTCATAGATAGTTGATGTGTAATAACATTAACTATTTAGTAAAACGCTGCAGCAAATCTTAGAATGGATAAGCTTTTTTTTATATTTTACATTATAATGTTGTGAAGCATTAATTTACTTGTAGTGCTTAAATTGTTTGTTTTTACTAGCCATTACATGAAAAAAAAAAAAAAAAAACTTATTGTGTCATTATACAGTATATACTGTAATTTTCTGAAGATACGAGAATACTTTTTGTGCAAAGAAAACAAAAAAAATTACTTAATATTCTACAATTTATTGTTTTCTGTGTTGGTCTTCAACGTGCGTTCAGTACAACAAAGCTAGCATGTGTGTTTCTCTGCTTGCAAACAAGCTGAAGTGCATGTGTGAAGACTGACACAGAAGAGAAGAATGGGAAATAAAGTTTTTTTTCTTTGTAAACATTCGCATAGCTTCATACAATTATGACTGAACCACTGATGCCACATGAACTATTTTCATCCAAGTGGATGCTACACACTGGTGGTGGTTGAGGAGAGACCCCCCCACATGATTGTGAAGCGCTTTGGGTGTATGACCATACATGATAAAGCGCTATATAAATGCATCATTCATTCATTCATACAGCACCCCAGGCTGTGGAAGAGGCATTCATGATAACCACGGCATGCCTGGGAACCTGTCCTAAGGGCACTTGAACCTGTAGGAGAGCAGGGTCGGACCACGGGATGAATAGGCGGCGACACTCCGGGAAAACTCCAGTTCGAAGTGCGCCACGGTGCCATGTCCATCTCGGGACCCGATCGTGTAACCAATGCTGAAGCGGTCTCATATGAGCAAGCCCAGCGGCGAGACCGTGGCTGCAGCTGTTATATGCCCCAGGAGCCTCTGAGTTTTGAGAGGAACCGCTGTTTTGTGCCTGAACGTATCCAAGCATTTCAGCATGGCCTGCGCGCGTTCACTGGAGAGACGGGCAGTCATTTCGATCGAGTCCAGCTCCATGCCGAAAAAAGAGATCCTCTCCTTCTTTTTTTTTCTCTGAGAGTTTACTCTTTTCTCAGCTGACCTGAAGACCCAACTGGCAAGGTGCCGTAGCACGATGTCCCTGCGCATGCGAAAAGATATCTGAGGATGCGGAGAGACCAGAGGGTAAGACTTGGTACTGATATGCTCGACCCTCGAACACAACCCGCCGAAGGGGTCTGTGGCGAGGCAAATCGAGACATGAAAGTACGCGTCCTTCAGGTCGATGGCTGCGAGCCCATCCCGGCTCCGAATGCATATTTTTTAGTATGCGCTTCGGAGTGAGCATATTGAAAGGGGTCTTTTTTTTTTTTTTTTTTTTGAAAAAGAGACCGGTTCAAAGCTTCCAGATCCAGGATGGGTCATTACTCACCGCTCTTTTTGGGCACAATAAGTAAGACCTCCCATCCCGACCTCATCTCGGCTGGAGGGACAGGCTAGATCGCTTCCTTCGCTAGTAGGATAGCAACCTCCGCGCGCAGTACGGCAGTATCGGCTTCTGAACGGACCAACTGGGCCCGGAGATGATGAAATTCCGAACACTCTATCCTGATAGACCTTAAGCATTGCATGCGCGTGCGCGGCGGTAGCAGCCTGCCCGGCGGCATAGTAGACATCGCCAGCGAGAGCGGACGAAAGTCTACACGCCTCGGACGGGAGATGCGGCTGATCACAACAGGCGACAGCACCGTGCGGGCATAGGTGCACCGGCACAGCGCGCTCGACCTGAGGGATAGCCGCATACCCCCTGGCTGCACCGCCATCGAGACTGGCGAGGGCCGAAGAGCCTGGGTGCAGGCGCGATGAGTAAGGGGCTCGCCACGACCTGGTAAGCTCCTCGTGAAGGAGAATCTCCACCTCCCAAAAACCAATCATCCACCCGCGAAGGGTCGGCTAAAGGCGTGCGCGGCACCTCCAAACCGATTCGAGCAGAGCAGACAGTCCAGTATCCACCGCGGCGTGGCGCCTTCCCGAGGTGGCTTCAGCCTCACCATCTGACTCACCCTCTAATGATGCTGAATACATCTCATCTCCTCGGGGCGCTCTGCAGGACACACTCAGCAGGGGGGGCGGTCTCCTCCAGAAGGACCACGGGACTACGTGGTGCGGCCGAAGTCCGTGCGACTGTTACACTGGACGGAGCATTTCGCCGTTTTACGGGAAGGACACGAGGGGAGCCGTCTCGCGAGCGAGAGGCGGGACCTCTACATAGCCATGGTCATACCCTCGCAATGAATGCATTGACCATCCACAAAAGCTGGCCCAGCGTGTGCATGGCCCAGACATGCAAGGCAACGATCATGTCCGTCCGAAGAGGCGAGGAAACTTCAGCACCCAGAAACGCACGATCGGTTTGACATTCCAGAGAACACGTCACGTGGGAAAATTTGCTCTTTCTCCCGGTTGCCCAGGGAAGACCTAAAGGTCAAAAAGGTCTTTGCTCGCTGGATTGGCAAGATGACTGGCACATCCAGCCTATAAAAAGGCTACCAGCCCGCAAGATCCGCTGACAGCCGCCCAGATAAAACGCTGTCAGACGAGAGAGCAGGAAAGCAGGAGCTCCTAAAAGCAGGACGCTTCCTCGTAAGGTCTCCAAACTCGCAGAGGGGGTCTCCTGAAGTAGCTCAAAACGGCTTCGGCTCTGAAGCGAAAGTCTGCATGTGCACTCTGCTCGTGCCCTCTTATACTCACACAGTGACGATGTGCACCTGAGCGCAATCAAGTGCACGCCAATATTCATTGGCCCTTTGTATAAAGCTCAAAGGCATTTGGTCTCTCTGGCGAGTTCACATATGTAACGTCGAAGTGATTCGACTAAAAGGGTAACTAAGATTTTATGGGTTTGGAATTACATGATTTTCATTTAGGTGAACTAACCATTAACTTTTTTCATTATTATCTTTTTTTTTTTTTTAATTACAGAAATTTTGAGGCTGCAAAAATTCTTGGAAACTCACAAAATCAAAATGAAGTACAAAGCGGAGCATATTTTTGAGTGCAAGAAAGAAAATGATGTACATCTCAAGGCTGTTTACACAG
>JAUMHP010000031.1:4250330-4264783 GCA_032361065.1 Enteromius trimaculatus | reverse complement strand
GACACGTGACAACATCAATATGGCGGATGTAGTATGTCCGAGTTCCATTCATACTACCCCCATTCATACTATATAGTCCCTACTGTTTTAACGGTCGAGTAGTAGGTTCGGTTTTAAATGTAGTACTTAAGCAGTATGCGATTTCGGACGCAGCATCTGAGTTGGTTGAACCTCCTTACTGAAACAGGCCCCAGGTGAGAACTCTCAGACCAACTAAACTAAACAAGAGGGCGTGACAAAGGGAAACAAGGAGGCAGGACAAGGGGAGCACATGGCAAACACAAACAAAGACACAGCCATGTGCTCAGACACCACACATACAAAGAAACATTAAACAAAGACAACACGGACAAGATGGTCAGGGCAGGGTCACATTTATTAGACTAATGCTAACCAAAATGTTCAACTTTAACTTGTAATGTAGAGTGATTAAAGTATTTCATATATACTACATTACATTGTAAGTGTTATATATTTTTATGATATTTTATTTGACTTTTATGAATTTGGTAGATCCGTTTATTATCTAAAGTGATATCAATTGTATTCAGGTTTACCTTTGATCTTTTTTGCTGGTTATCAAGGAACCCATGACCTTGGCTATGCCAGTGCTATAGTGTTTGAGTTACATTGGTTTCAATATTGCCAAAATAGCTGTATCATTATATATACAGTTACCATGATATACAATTACTCATACAGTGATATAAGGTTTTGGTCATACCGCCCACCCATACAGTCAACTGATTATTTCTATAAAAGCAAGAGCACAGCTCTGAAGAGGTATAGTTTGCATCAAACAAAAACCTTTTCATGTACACTAACGTTAGACTCCATCCCTTCTGTGGTCTTTTCAGTCTGTATGAGAGACTCAATTCGCAAAGGCTTTTCTTTAAGTGTACAGGGAACAAGCTTTCACTGTAAAAACAAGGCCATCCGCTCCCCAGGATTAAATAATGTAGACAGAGAGTCTGTCTTATTTATCAACACAAATTAGTCTGGGTCGCCCTCAACATCGAGCTGTGTGTGTGCCAAGGATGCAAGCATGTCTGTATTTCGCTTTCAGACGGGCATCTGCTGCCATTGTGCAGTTTTGTATTTCTTTTGGGGCCAAAACGCAAGCGAGTGAGGTTAGCTACATTCACCCGGCTCAGGGCTTGTGTGGTTTTTTTTTGCCAGTAGCCGGTTGTGCGGTAATCAGCACCATAGTTTACCACGCTTGGCAGAGGGCACAAAAAGCCAAATAATGGTTTACACACTAGGCAGCAATTCAGCAAGTAATTAAAACAGGACGCGGAGTCTTTTCAGCTGCCTTGTTAATTTTGCTTGGTGGCTGTTTGCAGTACAACACAGCCCCTGTCTTTTGAAACCTTATAATAGGTTCCTGTGAGGAACAGGCTGAAATTGAAGATGTGGTTTATTGATAATCTTCCCCTCCAGCAAGCTGTTAACTTGAAACTGCTGACCGAATCAAGAGTAAATAACATTTAGTTTTGTGTGAAGTATTCCTTTTAATGCAGATTTTGGTGTTCCTAATATTGTTGGATGCTTTCGAAAAACAGGAAGACCAAATATCAGTTCCATATATAGATATATAGATATTGACATCCAGTAAAAAAAAAAAAAATAAAAACAATGAAATCTGCACAGGAAGATGAGAATTCATATAAAACGTAATTTTCCAACTCGGTGTCCCTCATGATTCCCTCACTTATTTTCTTTCATGCGAGGAACACTCGGTTATCGGTAGGTCTACATGATCTGTCAACATACCAACTGATTTTTGCGGCAGGTCTTTGCAAGGTCAAAATGAATGCTAGTTCTCCTTCTCAGAGGAGAAAGGATCTTCGTATAAGATATTGCTCGCATTTGCTTTCTTTGTTTAATAAAAGGAGCTTGTTGGAGCTTGTCAGATTTGCTTTTAGACCTAGGAAAGACACCCCAAATCCCATCCCTGTGCACTCAAGTGCATTTGCTGGTTTGCCTGTGTGGCTTTGCATTTTCAAAATCCGTATAGTGGAAAATAAAGGCAGACTGCAAAGCGACAAAAGGGTATTGCTGGAGTTCATGTTTTCATGGTTTTCATCCACAGAATGTCAGTACAGGATTACTTGTTACTTATTTAGCTCACTGCTTACTAGGTAATTCCCATTTAATTAGTTCTTAAGCGCCACTGATGTAATTGGAATAACATTTAAGTGTTCCTGATTTAAAAAAGAAAATATGTAATATGTTGAAATGGTGTAGAACATCAGAGCATAATGCTAGGATTAGTGCAATTATCAAATTATATATCAATGGCTGTTTTTTCAAACACAAGCACTGTATATTTTGTATTAATGTTTTTTTTAAGTTGTTGTTATATGAAGGTTACATTTTCCTTGTAAATATTTTATCAGGCCTTTATTATACTTCAGACTTTATACGTTTTTCTAAAAAGCCTTTAATGAATACATTTTCTTGTAACCTTGGCCCAGACTTTCACTCCTTTCAGTCCTAAACTTTTAGCAAACGTGCACTTGTTTACCAAGTAGACATCAGGGTCAGTGCTCAAGAAGAAACATGACACATGTAATGTCTGAAGAAAAAGTTTACCATTTTTAATGCTATAAGTCTGACCATATTATCTGTCTATATTTACAGAAGTTGTTTTTGGTGAGGTCAATGAAAACACAAAATCTGAACTACTGACTGGGCCAAACAAACAAACAAACAAAAAATCTTACTTTGGTCTCACTTTATTTTAGCGGGAACACTTTATATTAGGGTCTCTTAAATAGCTGCTTATTAGCATGCATATTACTATAATATTAGCCATTTAAGAGTAGTTATTAAGCACATACTAATGCCTTATTCTACATGAACTTATTCTGCATCCCTAATCCCCCAATACCTACCTTTTACAACTACCTTATCTATTAATAAGCAGCAAACTAGGAATTTATTAAGAGAAAATCATACTTAGTGGTGAATAAGTTGTCCCTTTTCTAAAGTGTTACCATTTTAGGCTTCTCACTATTAACAAATAATAAACTACTAATTTGCTGCTTATTAATAGTTATTGTGGTAGTTGTTAAGTTTAGGTGTTGGGTAGCATTAGGGATGCAGAATACAGTATGTTCATGCAGAATTTGTGTTTAAAATAAGTATTAATAAACCTGTAAACCAATATGCTGTTAATAGGCATGCTAATAAGCAAGTAGTAAAAGGAATAATTCACTCAAAAATTAGAACTTTGTTTTCATTTACTCACCATTGAGTAGTTGGAAATCTGTATGAATTTCATAGTTTTTTAAAGAAACAGGTTTGGAATTACTGAAGAGTGATTGAATGATGAAAGAATTTTCATTCTTGGGTGAACTGTTTAATAGTGAGAATTGGTCTCATTACTAAAGTAAAGCTTACCTTACTTTTAAGCCCACTTTTAAGGAGACAAGAACAGCAATGGCATTGAGAGTATCGGAAAAAAATGTTTAAGAATAATGTTTTTTCCTTCAAAAGAGTGCATTAACAATTGCGAGACAAGTGCTCACTGAAGAGAAGTGTCCTTAGGCATTTCTGGAAGCTGGCAGGGGTTAGGAAAATCATTCCAGCTTTGAGGTACAGTCAAAGTGAGACATTATGAAAGTGATTTTCAGCCCATGTGTTCTTTATGCCTGATTAAAAATCATAACATTCACACGTACGATTATGCAGGATGATCAAACGAACTGTTGCAAAAACGGATAATGAAGCTGCCAATAAGATGCTCCAGGTGAGAAGCTGTTTTGCGGCTGACACCTATATTATTGATTTACTGCAATACCAATCAAAAAGTATGTTGATTGCATATTTTAGCTGGTGTAAACAGACACTTCCTCTATTGTGGCGGTTGATGGAGACGCCTCGTCTCGTTCGAGTTCACACTGGAGGACCTGATTCAGATCAAGAGAGGGATTAGCATCACTTCACTAAATAGAGACAGATTACATGCCACTCTGGCTTTTTCAGACCGACAGGCTGAGATCATGCTAATAACCCGCGTGGCGCTAGCCTAGCACGCTCATTTTGAGAAGCTCCAAACGCTGTCACCATGTCAGCTCTCACAGCCATGCTCGATTCATTACAATTCTCCGGGACTTTGTTGCCGTGACCAATTTGAGGGAGCCGAGGAGAGCACTTGTAAAGGTTAAAGCGGCCCTCGTGATTTATGGGCGGCTGACAGTTTTGCATGGCCTGACATCCCGAGCCAAGCAAGCAGCTCCCACAAACACAGTGTGATTAAGAGATTTACTGTCTCGCTCCAGGCAATCGAGCAGCATTTGCGCTGAGGGTTTTGTGTTGTCTTTTGTCCCGGCTTTTGTTGGGCTTTGAGCTCCCCTTTGCAAAAATCGCTGGGGTGCAGTAACGTCCCCCTCGCACCTGTGATATCTTGACAGACATAGCCCAAATCGCCTTTTCATTGATAAAGCAGTCCATTAGGATCTGCTTGGAAACCTCGGGTTTAATGTGTAGCTGTTGAGCGACCGAGATTAGGAAAATGGATAATAGAGCAGCTCTCCCTCTCCCGGGTGCTCGTTTACGCGCCGACGTCTCCATGGCCACATAATGATGATCGCAAAATAACATCCGCAAAGATTCCTCTTTAATTGGCCATAGGGTTAGGTCTGTGTTTTCAATAGCCGTGTGGAAGCCGCCATGTGTTCTCATTAGTGTTTTAGAGCGAGGATTGTTGCCCTCCACCTTTTAAGAGTTGCAAACAGCTCCTCTCACAGTTACTTTCTCCTCATTATCACAGTGGCAACAGCGATCTGACTCACCTTCCATGAACGGACCGTCGAGCCCCACACTAGCTCCACCTAGCAAGCCTTTGACATTCTCCCTTGACTCCTATTATTTTATAGTAAAGGCTTTCCATGCCTCGCTCGGCCCTGCGCTTGCCTGAGTATGTCATTAAAGCAGCACCTGACCTTTTGGCCTCTTGGAGAACGTGTCATCATCGTATTCAAATGAAGGTAGTAATGAGTCCCAAATTACTTTTTGTCTGTACCCAGATTTATTCATATGAATAATTAAAACAATGAACACGTGATTAGTGTTATGCATATTATGTAAGTAGATAATATTTAGCTTGGCAGAATACATATACTGTAATGTGTGCCTTGGAGGAGGAGAGCCTGGCTTCTTCTTTTTTTCTTCACTTGAACGTCTTGTAGTTTTTTTCTTGCCACAACCAGAATATGAGATATTGTTTTCTGAAAAACTGATTTGATACAATATATTTTTTTCAGTGCTGTACAAGTAATAGTCACTTGATGGTATGATAATGGCTTGATGAATTGCAATATTTGTTTCTGATTTTAATTTATCTGCAAAATTGGTCTAGTAAATTGTCAAAAAACTGTTTATTTGCATGGATAAAGAGAATTCTGCCATTTTGCCACATTAAACTTGTGTATTATATATATTTACTATTCATTTCATTGGAAATAGGGTGGTATGGTCAACAGTTTACCAAAGTTTATTTCATAACCTGCGTTTTATGCATCTTTGCTCACAATTTGTCACTTTTTTGCAATGAATGGATTAGAAATGACACATGGTTAACCCTCATCTTGTGTTCCATTCATTTTGACCTGGAGGGGATTTTCTTTCCCCCCGAATTTCTAGTTAGTGTTATTGCATTAGAATAAAACCTACTGATTGCTCACACAGCCCCCTATTTTATATGTTGTTTTACTTTTTTTCCCCGTCCCACCTTGCTTCACTTGTAACAACAGTTCCAAAAACAAGAATGAGATACAAGGTGATAATTTAGCATAATGACACATTTACAGGCAATTTTTAAATGGCCACCAAATTATGTAAAGCATTTTCAACACAGCCCAAGGGTTTAAAATGTTTTATTCATACGTTTTGTTTTTTTCCAGCTTTGATTTCTTCACAGATGACAGACTACATACGAGTCTAATTACATAACAAGACCTGACACTATTTTTATAGTTTATGTGAGAAAAGTAATTATTTCACTTTTTGTTATAGATTTAAACATGTAGTAATATAGATTTTTATTATGGGGTTTCATATTTATGTCAGTTGATTTGGATGGTATATTTTATGGTTCTTAGGGAAAAAGGGAAAATAATAAAAATCTTTATTAAAGTCCTCAAAGTTGGTTAAAAGTTTTAAATATGACCTTCATATAGCACAAAGAAAAACATTACATCTGTTTTTAATAAATAATAAATCAATAAATAAATAATTATAAAAATCAACCCATGGGAAATAAAAGTTTACCGAACTTGAAGAAACTCTCATTTCTAGATTTAATCATTGTATCTTAGAAAACAACGCAAGCAACATGCATCGCAGCTCCCAAGAGTCTAATCATCTAGACATCTACTATAAACAGTCATCTGCAGTAATGACAATATCATTTGACTGTATGACTTGATTTATGACTCAAACAAGTGGTGCGTGCATTTTTATCATGTTTTAGTCATACTGAAATCTACAGTAGACTCCCAAGGATGCAATTATGAGCTTTTTAAAGTTGCTGCCAACAACATTTGTACGTACGTACTGTATACTCAAGTGGCGGCATTTCAGTTCACATGCCCTTAAAGATATTTGAGAAAAGTCTTTAACCACTTAAAAAATGACTTTCACCCTCTGAGTTCCTTGACTGCTTATCTTACTGATGCATATGATTTTTCTTGGATCCACATGATGTTTTGCCTCCACACCTGAATATTTATGAAGTGTAGGATTACAAGTAGGCCTACATACTTATTAAATTTATATTTATAGGAGTTTGCATTTTAGCTGTTTTCCATGTAACATTTGGTTCTTAATAGCAGGATCTGACATTCAAACAAGATATATTTACTTAAATGCGAACCATAACCTAACTTGATATTTTGATAATCCTCAGCTAGCAATTACAAATGCACCCAGTCTTCAGCAATTGCATTTATTGTCATTATAGTTTCCAAAGCCTGAATGATAAATGGTGAATTGTGTGCTGTTGATTTATTCTTCTCTTTTTTTCTTTCCCATCATTCCTGCCGCAGCTCTCCAGCAAGTTTTAGGAGGTAAGACCAATGTTTTGTCTTTTCAGATATCTGATATGCCAGAGCTGATAGTGATGCTGGTGTCATCCTTCCTTGCATTGTCAGTTTGTACTGCAGTTCTGCTGACTGACTCGAGTGGACTAAAATCACTCACCTGCATGAGACAAACGGCAGATTCAGCGACAGATTGTGCGGCTTGCGCGAGTAAACGGTGGAGCGTCTATGTTGTTGAGGATTTTCTAATGCTCGGTCTCTAGTTTCGTAGGGCCGGAGGCTCGGGGCTCCAGTCCTGCAGCTTTTAAATGATCTCTGAATTAGATCTGCTGAATTAGACCGCGTAAGTGCAACCCAGGCTAGGATTAAGGCAGCTGGCAGTGGTCATGCAAAACCGCTCTGCCATATACAGCTCACGGGGAAGATAAATTGAACCTCGCATTTAGAGCGAGATGAATCCTGCAAGGCTTGACACTTCACAACTCACAAGTTTGAATGCTGGAGAAGATCCCATGTACATATTATTCTTCCAACACCTTCTGTGTGAATGACAAAGCTTAAACGCCACGGTTCGTGATGTCCGCCCTTTTGTCTTTTAGCTCCAAGGACCTCAATATTTTATGTGGATGGATGGGTTGAGTCTGAGGCCTGTGGTAAATTCATCAACTCAATCTTGATTTTCAAAAGCTGGCGATGAAATATGGCTCTCTGACGGAGGAGATCCATGATGCCTTGGTTATTTAAAAAGTATTATATTGTGCCTCGGAGCTGATGTGATGTCTGGGCTTGAAAGTGATGATGTACTGCATTATTCAGTAGATGTTAAAACACTGCTAACAGATACACTGAAGAAACGTTTTTTTTTTTATGTGTATATTTTTTGTGGGCAGTTTGAAAATGAAAAGGAAATGCCTATGTAATAGTCACACACGTCTGAAAAAGGGGCAGTCTATTGTGAAAAAGTCTGCTTTATTTAAAATGTACACTCAATGTATCATTGGTGTGTGATCACTGGCGGTTTCTGTATAGTATCCGTTATCACCAGAGGAAGGTTATCTTAAAGGCCACAGTGACACTAGTGGATGACAGAGGCCTTCTTTTACAACATGTGCTTTTAGCCTAGACTTTTAATCATCCTCCGTTTCCCTTGTGAAGAGCTCAAGTGTTAGGACTACGCGGACATCAAGAATTGGACAGGGATGTGCCATATAAAGCAAGTGCTTGTGTCTTTATTGGATTAAGGCTTTCACACAGTGTCAGCACTTTGTTTCCAGTGTAGAACGCATGAAAACAAAGATGACACTCATTCAAGCAAACTCTGCTTTTTTCATCATTTTTGCTAGAATGCAGTGTGACATCTGAAAAGCTCGAATTGAGGCGTCCAATTGGTTTTTGTATGTACGGCATAAAAATTCTGTCACATGGAGATCCGGTGAGCGTTTGCAGATTGGTCTGTTCGTGTTTGGGTGGTCGCAGGAAGATGGAGGTGTTGTAGCAGAAAACAGATAAGAGAAAATGTGTTTTTGTGTTAGGTCAGATGCCTCAGCCATGTCACTGCTGAAAATAGCATCTCACGGATTTCCGAAAGGCTTCTTGTCAGTTTTGGTGCTTGTCTAGGTGGAGGACCAAAAACTACAGTAAAGCTGGAAACAAGACTTGGTAGGAAAGATAGTCAGGAAGCGATCAATATTTTCAGATCTCTAAACATTTTTGCAAGGGGTTCTGTTCAGATCATCAAGTTTTAAGAAAAGTTAAAAACGAACCTTACTTTTGCAGCATTTATTAATCTTAATTACCTTTGATGTGTCGTTTTTAATTTATACTGTTTTAATGATATTTTCAATCAAATAAATGCAAAAAGAAAAGCACACAAATCTTAGATTGTCCAATGGTAGTGTTACTACAATTTATAAATTTATACGTAGAAAGGGAAGGGATGGACAGGACAAGACATGTGGCCAAGTATGATGACCCATCCCTGGAATTTGTGCTAAGCATTTAACCAATCCAAATGCACACACACAGCAGTGAGCATTGAACACGCACACACTGAGAACACACATTTTTGCTGTGGTGCCCAAGTAGCAATCCCTGCCAGTAACAAGACTTGAACCCATGACCTTTGGGTTACAAGTCCAAGTCTTGTCTAAGTGATAATTTGTTAGTGTTGCGAATAAACATGCATTAACAATGAAAATAGCACTTATATTTATGAGTTAACATTAATCTAGATTAATAAATGCTGTGGAAAAAGTACTTTTAGTTCATGGCATCAAATACATTAACTAGTGTTAATGAATTGAACCTTCTTATCAAGCATCACCAGCTAAACAAACATCTCATTAAGCATTATGTGCTTTGTACAGTCACAGAAATGCTGTTTTATGTCAGCATCTGTGTTTTTACTGTTTAATTTTCAGCATCTGCTTTGATGCATTTCAGGACGCTTAAAACTCACCAATCTGGGCTGCAACATTTTTCATCCAGTCAGTGTCGCTGACCTTATACATATGCACCATATATGCAAATAGAGTGTTAATACCAATAACAGTATTTATAAATGTACAGTGTGAAATTTTAAAACATGACTACCCAGGATTAATTACTAGCCCAGGGTAGAGAAAGAACAGTGAGAAGTAGTAGGACTATGCTTACCCAGGGTTTTGCAAAAATCTCTACATCCCTGCTGGAGGCCGTGCTTTACTCGCATTTACACTGGTTACTCGATGTCGAGGTCATATGACTTGACGGTGTGCGTGTAGACAGCATGTTTTGGGATGTTGAGTTGCCTCAGTTAGCCGTCTGTGCTCTCATGCATACCATCAGCTTCAGGATGTTTACAGCCTTTTTATACGTCTGCTTCCATCCTTAGAGGAAAAGCTCTTATGTCACTGCTGCTCACTTAGGCATCGGTGCCAGTCTTGAATGCTGGAGCGTAATCCAAAGCTCAGCTCTTCTGCATCCAACTTTTGCTCCAGTTAGGTAACGCGTAGCAGGCTTGACCTTGGTGACCATGACCGTCAGCTGCCCATGAGAGCAGAGGCATGCGAGGACGTCAGAAGAGCGGGTACAGCTGGCACTGCCATGCCCGGTCCTCCCAGTACCTCAGTGACCTTGGTATAATCCTCCATCTGAAGGAAAGCCTCCAGGAGTTTCAGACTAATCCCCTCTCCGCATATTCAGAAGTTTCTCATTCAGTGGCGTGCAGGAGCTAATCAGAGATCAGGTTTTGATATGCAGTAGATAGAGAATCCGTTATGGCTCAGAGTTTTATATACTGAGAATTTGCAAAGCATCTTGTCACCAGTAGCTTATGAGACTCTGACAGTCGCCTGCTCCCTGAGAATTCTTAGTGTTCACAGATGGAGGCAGCATGTGCTTTTTATTTTTTTTTTCTCTTTTTAAGATGTTTGTGATCTTGTGTGTGGCAATAATCCTCTGCTCTATCGCACGGCATTTGTGTTTCTGACATATCGAATCAAAAAAATACAGCACTTAGGTCATTATTGGAGATTCTGTTTGATTACATAAATTAGCTTGGAAGAACCAAGACATTTTTTAATATTGACAGTTTCAATGAATACAACTTAAACAAACATTACTGCGCATGTGTACTTTTGTGGCCCCAACTTAATTCCAGTAGACATCCCAATAGAATCAATAACAACAGCTAAGTCCTTCTAGAGTAAATATGTTTGCTGCGAATCAGACGGATTTATTAAAAATGCTAATTTATTCTCTGCCAGCAGGAGGTGCTTTAAGCACGAGAAATGATAGGTTGAGCTTATAAACGCTGCATTACGTGCAGGATGAAATTAAAATTACATTTTCTTCCTTCATAAATACTATACATTGATATAAACACACCCACGCCTCGGTTTGATTTTTAAATGTGGATTACGTGCTCATGTTTATTCAACAACGTCATTTGGAATATCATGGCAGGTCGCCACAAATGAATAAATATACGAGAAACACATCCCACAGCACAAAAACCTGAGACCAACTTCATTACTCATCATTAACTGCGTTTGTAGACGGTGACACTAACCAGGCCGATAAACAAACACAGACCGGAGGTTAACGTCGGTCCATGTGCATGCACCCAATGAAAGCATCTATAACTCGGATTGTATTCATCTAAAAGAAGTTATAAACGCCTAGGATGGCTTGGGGGTGAATAAATCATGGGGTACTTTTCATTTTTGGATAAACTATCCCTTTAAAGATAATATTTCATTGTTTGAGTTGCTTCAGAAAGCATTAAGTAGTAATTTAATATTTTTAAGATGTTGTTATTTTAAAAAGTCAAATTACGGAGTAAGTAGTATCATTTTAAAATAGTTCTATCTTAAAAAAATTTAAATAATGAAATGTTTAAATAATGTGACATCTCTAAATTACGAGGTCCTGATTTTTGAGTTAGTATTGTTTTTTATTGAGAGTTCAATCAGGATTTAAATAAAAAAAAATAATAATATCTCATTATTTTGATACTGTTTAGAAGATATTACATTTATTTAGGATATGCTAAAACTCGAAAGTAGTGTAATTTTTTCAAAAGCAAATGAAGTTTCTGTTTAGATGTAACCCTCCAATATCTTGAAATGATCATATTGTCTTGAAATACCTGATGTTATCTTGAAATAATGAGAGCTCTCTAAATGTAGTTCTTGTGTGCTGATTTAATTTAATTAAATCTATTTTTTGATGTAGCAGAAACTGACTTCCATAGAGTTCAGTACACTAGTAAGCATCATTTCTCCTTGTTTCCACAGCGACATATGGATAGGCCAAAATGTGAGGATGGAATTACGTGGAGTAAATCCCGTAATTACTTTTTCTGTTTGGATGAATGTTATGCAACCGCAAAGGCAATATAATAAGCGATATTTCAAATTGATTGTCTTGGAATGCACTATATTCACCAAGACATGCATATTAAATCACCCCATACATTGTGTAATATGTATTTTATGGCCCGAAACAATCCTAGTAATGGAAACATGTTAACCTAAACAAGCTCTTTTGATTTTCCTGCCATGAATTATTTATTTATTTATTTTTATTAGCTCGCTGCTTCTTATTCCAGCATGCCGTTCAATACCCGCTTGCCATTTCAAAACATATATATGTATATCTCCCCTCTTCCAGAAAACTGTTTATGAGGTAAACACTTTTATGGCCTTGTTATTGACCCATTTAAACAAATTGAACTCTTGAAAACCACTTTCATCCAGATTAAGCCAGACAGGTGGAGGTGAATGGCCGTGATAACAAAACAGGAACAAGAAAAGCAATGCGAGAGACGAGCAGGCAGGAAGGGAGTGGGTTAGTTGCACCGACAACGTCATACTAAGGGAGACACGGGAGCCTGTTGCTATGCCAACGCAGATGGGCCACCGCATTTCAATGCAGACGTCCGCAGCAGGCCTCTCCACGTCAGACAGCGCTGTGGCAATGACGCCTTGCATTTGCATTCTCTGAAAATAAATGTTTACATGAAACATACGCTCCTTCTTTAAAATACCAACACCTCAAGGCTACCGCTGCTCTGTCCGCTGTTCAGCTCAGTGGGTATGAGCCGCTCTACCTGTTTCATATTAAAATGTGCATCGCTGGGAGGCAAGTCAGACTTCTCCATGAGCCATTACTGTCCGTCTTTGTATCTCTCAGTTAAATTAGCTGAATAAATCCCCCTCCTTGACAAGTTGTAGAGCGTGAGTGAAATTGACGGTTGTGGGAGAAACGGCTTAATGAAAAAATTCCTTAATGCAGCGACGCGTAGCTTTAAAACGTAAAAGAACTAAGAAACCAAAATCAATTAATAATTAATAATTATGTCTGACTGTGTGCTTGTTCCTTTTAGTTAAGACTGTAGAGCAAGAAATATGAATGTAAACACAGTGTAAATGCCTCCATTTCACAGTAGAGCGACTCGCAAACCTTTTTTTTTTTTCTTTTTTGCTGCGCAGATTGTTTTTTAAATATTTGTTAACAAGGTGTGTTGCTTTTTAATTCCTGGGTGGTTTGTGCGCTCTCCGCTATCTGTTGACGTAGTTGGCTTTTTCGCTGTACTCCATTATGTGCCAGTTTGTAGGTAATTTCATCTTCATTTTTCAAATTTGAGAAGTCACTGTGGCATAAACTGTTATACGAAACAGATGTGACAGCTGAGATGTGACTAGTGATGGATGGAATCGTGGGACAGACACTTTTATAGGCTTTTGTGACTGAAATTAGAATGAATGAGGCAAAAGAAAACCATTTCAGGTGGCGGAAAAAAACTGTTAAAACACATGCAGAAGAAAGTCTGGATGTGGGGTCATTTATAAATAAAAGAGGTTTTCTTTATGTGTCTAAAAGCGTGAGAGGCGCATAAATGATGCATCGTCTTCAAAAGGTGATGCCTTTTAGTAAATGGCCATCGTAATGTAAGGTGTCACCTCACCAGACCAGATAACTACTGTATTCAGACACGTCAAGAATGACATGTTGGAAGGATAGATGGATAGATAGATATAGGTTTGCTTTTGCCAGTGACTTGCTTCATTGATGTTCGTGTTTGAGAGTTTATAAGATGTTGGATTAAAATGAATTCATTTGCTTTAATAGATTCTGCATTTGAATGCAAGTGGCCCTTTATTTACTTGAAGGTAGAATATTTCTTTAGAAGGTAGAATTTCAAGGACTTTTTAAAAAAATCGAAATGTAAGATGGTCAGTTACAGTTTATATTAGCATTTAAGGGACAGTGTGTTTTTTAAGTGCTGGTCACCATTTCAAGTTCAATTTCACCATTTTTTTTAAAAATCACCTTTACTCATTTTCTTTAGCTAAATGGTTCTACGGTGACAAATGAACTAATAGTCCATGTGACCTCTCAATTAATATGTGCTCATAAAAGCTGCATGAATAACAATTGTAATTATAAAAGAATTAGCAAAATGCTGTTTTAAATGGTTTTTGATGGAGAACAGCATGTCACACTGCAGCACATGTCAGCAAAAAAGTATTTCATGCTAGCTATTTTCTGAAATTACTCTTTAAATGAAAACTTTTTTTCATTTAGGATGTTAGCATGTACAGTAAGCTCATTATTATAATTAAATTAACTTAGTAGTATTATAACTTTTAATTAGTGATATTGAAATAATTAAATGATCAAGAGCAATAATCAAAGCTGGGTAGATTACTTAAAAATCGTTGTCCATTACTGATTCCAAATTACATGACAATAAAAATGAATTAGTAGAGTAATCCTTTACATTACACTTTTTGGATAATATAACAAGACTACTTTTAGATCACCTTTGACTCACATTGATTTAAATAGGTTAAATCTTTTAAGTTTGGGGTTTGTAAAGGAACTGCAGTGTGTTTAATGAAGTTTAATGAAAAGCTACAC